>JAJUPC010000607.1:0-167960 GCA_023614405.1 Avena insularis | reverse complement strand
ATCATGAGCAGGCTCCTCCATGGTGGTGGAGTGCTTGGCACGGTTGTAAGCAAACTTCGGCGTGTGGAATACATTCCTCCGGTCTTTAAGGTTCTTCTTTATCAACACCGGAGGAGTGTTCCAAGGCTTCGATTGGCGACCTCGGTTTGTCCATCGGTTTGAGGATGCGGCGGACGAGAAGAGGAGCTTGATGCTGAGCTTGGCCATGAGAGTCTTCTAGAAGTAGCTCATGAATTTGGCGTCGCGATCGGAGCGATTGTTCTTAGTACACCGTGCACCTAATTATTTCCTGAAAAACAAATTGGCTACATGTGAAGCATCATGGTCTTATAGCACGAATAAAGTGTACCATTTTGGAAAATCGATCCACTACCACAAATATAGAATCATGTCCATGTTTAGATCTAGGAAAGCCTAATACAAAATCCATGCTAATGTCCCACCAAGGTGTATGAGGAATTGGTAATGGCATATAAAGACCAAAGGGTTGGACTTAGACTTAGCTTGGATACATGTAGTGCATCGTTGAACGTGGCGCTCCATGTCGGCGCTCATCTTTGGCCAAAAGTAGTGAGTGGAGAGCATGTCACACGTCTTGTCATGGCCAAAGTGACCCATAAGGCCTCCACCATGGGACTCTTGAAGAAGCAAAATTTGGAGAGACGACTTGAATGCTGAAAGCTTGTTTTGTTTGAAAAGAAAACCCTTATGCAAATAGAAATCATCAATCCCTTTGTCTATTGAACATTTTGCAAAAATTGGTCCAAAGAAATTAATAGCAGACAAAGATTTATGTCATCAAGACCCAAGACATTTACTTGAGGGTGTAAGAAGGCTTGTGTTTTGCGAGACAAAGCGTCAAGCTACCACATTTTCTTTTCCTTCTTGTATTTGACAATGTAAGGAAAAGACTCCATGAACTCAACCCATTTTATGTGCCTTTTACTCAAATTGGCTTGGCCCTTAAGATACTTCAACGACTCATGGTGGAATGGATGATAAATTCTTTGGGCCAAAGATAGTGTTGCCACACTTGAAGAACTTCGACGAAGGCAAAAGTTCTTTGTCATAAATGGGATAGTTAAGGCGTCGCCATCAAGTTTCTCACTATGGTATGCAATAGGGCCCATTTTGCATAAGGACGCCACCAATGCCAATACCACTAGCGTCACATTCAATCTCAAAGGTTTTATGAAATCCAGTAATGCAAGAAGTGGTGCTTGGTTGAGCCTCGTTTGAGCTCATCAAAGCCTTTTGTTGTGCTTTTCCCCAAGCAGATGTGACATTTTCTTGGTTAATTCGTTGAGGGCCAACAATAGTAGAAAAGTCTTTCCTAACAAACGACGGTAAAAGCCAGCCAAACCATGAAAACTACGAAGTTCACTAACATTGGTAGGGACGGGCCAATCTCGTATGTCCTTAACTTTTGAGACATCAACTTCAATGCCATTAGAAGACACAACAAAACCAAGGAAAATCAGCTTGTCTTTGCAAAGTGCACTTTGGGATATTATCATAAAGCTTTTCATGACGAAGGATTTGAAGCACCTCCTTAACATGAGTAACATGCTCCTCTAGTGACTTGCTATAAACAAGGATGTCATCAAAGTAAACAACTACACTCTTCCCAATGAGAGATCACAAGATGTGGTTCATGAGGCGCATGAAGGTAGATGGGGCATTTGATAAGACAAAAGGCATAACCAACCATTCATAGATACCAAGCTTGGTCTTGAAGGCGGTTTTCCACTCATCACCTTCAGCCATGCGAATTTGATGGTAACCACTATGAAGATCAATTTTTGAAAATATAGTGGCTCCACATAACTCATCAAGCATGTCATCAAGACGCGGTATAGGATGTCGATAGCATACGGTGATAGCATTGATTAGACTGACAGTCCATGCATAACGCAACGTATCATCCGTTTTGGAACTAGAATCACCGGGACCGGCTTGGGCTAGTGCTTACTTGGATCAAACCTTTGAGGCGAGTTGGTTGATTTGACGTTCTATCTCCTTCGTCTCTTCCGGGTTAAATGCGTCTGTGGCAGCAGTTTAGGAAGCGGTCGCGGGTATGAGGTCGATCACGTTGCTCGATTCCACGAAGAGGAGGTAGTCCATGAGGAAGCTCTTGGAAATACATCTTGGAATTCCAAAATAGCCATCAAAGAAGGAGGAACATTTGTCAGTCATAGTTCCTTGCGCTAGTCCCTTGCAAATAAGGACATAATGCAAGATGGATGGGTTATTCGCACTTCTCTCATCTCACTTTTGGTGGCAAGAAGAACACTCTTAGTTTTTCCACTTTCGAGTTTGTCTTGTGGCACTCTCTGACTCTGGTGTGGTTCTCTCGCTCTCCTCTCTTCTCACAAGGTGTTTTTTTGTATTGCGCCCTCGCTAAAGCCTTTGCATTGTCCGCAATTATTTGGCTAGGAGTCATTGGTTGCAACACACAAGTTTTATCAAGCCATTTGAAGGTATAAGTGTTTGAGTGACCATCATGCAAAGCACGCTTGTCATATTGCTACGGCCTTCCGAGCAACATATGGCAAACCGTCATTGGGACCACGTCACATTCCACCGTGTCCTTGTAGGGCCCTATTGAGAACGTTAGGGCGGTGTGCTTGATCTTAGCGGATCCTTGATCACTTAGCCATTGGATATGGTAGGGGTGTTTATGCGGATGGAGGGTGAGGTTGAGTTTCTCACACAATTCCGTGCTTGCAAGATTGTGGCAACTCCCTCCATCGATGACAACTTTGATGGACTTCCCATTGATGCCGCAGACGAGTTTGGAAGATGTTGACGTTGGTCTTCATTCTCATTGGTTTGTGTAGTTAAGACCCTCGTGACCTGGCGATGGACTTGCGTCATGCTCACACACAAGTAGTTCTTGGTCCTCTTCCAAATGTTGACGTGCCATGGCTTCCTTGACCCTTGCATCAAACTCTTCTTCACTCAAGTATTCTTCATCGCTGTTGTCATGGATGAACAAAACTTTCTTGTTCCCACATGCGGCCGACTTGTGTCCTTTGCCTCCACACTTGTAGCATTCACCATTGAATGGTTGATCATCCCTTGTGTATTTGCCACTTGGGGGCTGTTTTCCTTGAGGAAGTGTTGGCTTGAATGGAAGCTTTGTGGTACTTGAGGAGCTTCCACTTGGTGTCGTTGGAGTAGTGGTTGGTGCTTGTAGGTGAAGTCGTCTTTGGCTTGTTGTACTTGATGTCCTCTTGCACTTGGCCTTTCGGCCTTTGATGCGATGTGCACAAGCTCAACCATGTTGTTGTACTTTTGGATCTCGGTGATGCGCTTGATGGGATGGTTCAAGCCATTGAGGAAGCGTGCCATTGTTTGTTCATCTCGCTCTTCAATGTTGGCACGGATCATGTTGCGCTCCATTTGCTTGAAGTACTCTTCCACGGTCTTTGTCCCTTGACTAAGCGTTTGAAGCTTGTTGAAGAGGTCCGCGTGTGGTCGCGAAGGAACAAAGCGGGATCTCATATGAGCCTTCATATCTTGCCAAGTTGCGATTGGAGGTTCTTCTTTTGCTAGCGGCGAGTTGGACTTGTTCCCACCAAAGGTTGGCATACTCAACTCGAGGGATGCCATGGCCATCATCTTCTCCTTGCTATAGTTGTGCATGCGGAAGATCTTGTCGACCTTGAGTTCCCACGAGAGATATTCTTCGGGTTCATTGGAACCGGTGAACTTGGGCATGGTGAATTTGAGCTTGCCGAACGTTTCTTCTCCATTGCGGTTCCGGTTGCGGCGGTTGCCATGATTTTGGCGGTCATCATCATCATCCGAGCTCTCATGTCTTGCTGATGATGGTTGTGTCGCTCTTGCGGTTGTTGAGGTGCCGCGTTTGGTGGTGGAACTTGGTTTTGACGACGAGCTTGGGAAGCTTTCTCGTGTTGTTGGCGCGGTTGAGGACGAGGAGGAGGTTGTTCATCCTTATGACGAGCTTGGGGAGCTTGCTCTTGTTCTTGTCGCGGTTGATGCCGAGGAACATTGTCTTGCGCCATGTGGCAAGGAGGACGTCGAGCCGCATGCGCAATGGGCTGCTCTCATTCTTCTTGATTTGGAGGAGGCTCGTCATGATGATCATGATGTCGACGTTGACGTTCATGTCGTGATGACCTTGGTGGATCTTGAGTGCTTCACATCGGCGGTGATCTTGTTCGTCCTCTTGGATGCTTCACTTGTTGTGGAAAGAACATGTCACGGTGATGGGCTTGGTGGTCCATGTGAGGTTTCTCTTGTTGAATCACAAGTGCCCTTGGTTGTGGCGGTTCGCTTCACGTCGTGGAGGTCTTGCGAAGAGGTCACCATCATAACAGCGTTGCGGTGTCGCGGAGATGGTACCGCTTGAGAAGAGCTCATGGATTGAAGAACGGGTCCATCCGGTGCCTTGAAGCGTGTGTGCGGTGCGCTTGATTCACTTGAGTAGTGCCGAGATGAGCTTAAGTCGCCTTGGCGTGGCCTTCCTAGTCCATCAATGAGGCGTGGAAGCTTCTCATCCGATTGAGGCGAGTGCGACCAAGAGCTTCATTTTGATGACCGAGGTTGTGTTGCATGGCATGCATTTGGCCACGGACTTCTTGACGGTTGTCGATGTTCTTGAATTCCACAGGGCCTCGCTAAATTGTTCATCTTAAGCGCCTCTCAAGGGCTTCTACAGTAGTTGAATTCTCCTCGAACCTTCCAATGGTCCCATCTTGTCATGAATTGTGTGTCGTCCTCCGGAGGTTGGGGTGGTTGGGACGGCTCACCATTCCTGTCCATGATGCAAAGCCAACAAGGGTTGTATATGGAGAAAAAGGGTGCGAAGAGTTAGCCTTTTACCTCACCTTGGAGATTATATCAAACCAATTGCCACACAAAGGAGCGAACAGCGTGCAAAGTGAAATGGCAAAGAAACTCACACACAAATATGCTACAACTCTCAAAAGCTTTTGGTGTAAGGTTAGGATTGTGGAAAACTAAACGAACGATCCAAGCAAAAGGTTATTGTTCTCGTGGTCAAGAACCAAAGATCAAAAGCAAAGGATATGATCTACAAAAACACGAAAAACGCTACGTGGAAAAAGCGGGGTTAGCACGACTATGAAAAATGAGCACAAAGATCCTAACGAAGACTACGCTCGGTTGTCGTGCCAACTCAAGGAGAGACCACAACTCGTTTGCCAAAAGAGGATAAGCAATAGATTTGTGCACTTGCCTTGGTGCGCTCTTTCTTCTCTCTTTCTTGGCTTACAAGCTTGGTATTCTCTTTGTATTGGGAGACTATGTATCGTTTTCTTTTTCTCTTTTTTTGATTCTTTCCTTTTTCTCCTTTCTATGCTACTATGTTAAGTTTTGCATTTGGCCTCGCACTCTCACTTTCCGAAGGCAAGTGCACATTGCTTAGACAAACACAAAATGAGTTGCTCTCATAGGATAGATACACACAAAGGAAGATATGGGGTTGTCAAAGTGGCGCAAGTTATACCTTTGGTATTGTTGGCGACTTGCAACTGTTGGTGTGGATGATGTTCGAGTGTCGCGGTGTCGATGAGCGCTGGGTGACTTTTGATCTGAAGCTTGTGTTAACTTGGTGACAAACAGAAACACGAACAAATTGAAGATGGAAAGTCAACAAACAAAGTTGAGGCGTCAAGAGAATAAGGAAAAGTTTACGTGGTAGCGGTAGTACCAGACTCGTCTGGTGATGACGGCTGAGCCGCCCGGGTAGTACCGCTTGGTCACGTAATGTGAACGAGATCCAATTGACACAAACCTCAAATTGGGAAATCTGACCGAAAGGCTGGGCTAGGAACAACAGGCTATAGATCGACTCCAAAAGCAACAGATCTATGGACCAAAACCACGAAAAACTCACCAAATCCATAGATCGATCCGAAGGCAAATTGGGTCTCTTTTTGGTGGGATTTTCGATTTTAAGGTGGATAAAAGAAAATTGAAATGATAGGGCAAAGGTGTCCGATCTTCCGATGAGATGGCGATAATCAATTTGGTGGAGTTCGGGCTTGGCGATCCGACTACTGCGAAAGCTGGCGCCAATGCAATTGCTAGGCCAATCTCACGGAGGTTACCGATCTGCGTGAACACGATCAGACCAACGAGGTCTTAATTCCTACGAAATCGAGAACAAGTAAGAACTAATATTGCAATCAAGATATTGCAATTAAGAGGAAAGCTTTATTGAAAAGGTGGGATCCTATAGGTGCAGTACAAGAGGCCTCTGCGACGCTTTCGATCCTTGGCGGTTAAGACTATGGCTAACAATGTCTAAACAAAATCCGAGTCTAGGGGAATTGGCTATGGGGAGTATTTAAGGCGAAAGGGGTTTCGCCAGCCATGGAAGTGGTGGCGAATCCAACCCTAAAAGTTCTTTTCCCTCAAATACGGACTCTAAAAGTGGCTAATTAAAATCCTGCGAAAATTACATGGGCTGGCCCAAAATAAAAGGTGTCGCAGCACCATATTAAGCTATGGACGAATTCAGAAGTATAGATCTTGAATATTTCGTCCAAGCCTTCTTTCTTCATTATGGTGGCCTCAAAGTTCTAGAAATCTTCATCCGTGGACTTCTCTTGGATCATCACATGCTTGCTGCCATCTCCATGCATGGCCATGCTCCAATGCTTGTCCCTCTCATCCATGCTTGGTCCATCATTCCTAAGAGTAATAAATACATCTGATTTAGGCAGCATATTCTCATGTATGTGAGGAATAGTTCCAAGAAAGCGAAAGTACCGATAGTTAAGTTGTTTGGCACGAGATCTTGTGATGGGTCCTTGTGTGTGTTGCTTTGTAGCGGTTGTATCAATAGAAGGATGTCCACATCAGGAAATTCGTGATCAACCTTGCTCTTGATACCATGATGGTATGGGGTAACCTTTGGGGTGGCCCGATCTTTCACCAATTTCCACGAGAAATGAGGGGGAAGCGGTGGTCGGGGGAAGAACGGGATGAAAACCATGAACACATGCACGCAAATCACGATACACGCCGATCTCTCACGCCGGTGGCAACCGGTCCAACATAATCTCTAGGATCGGTGTTGGGCTCTCTCCACGCCAACAACGGGGACGAGGTGCTTGGTGAGATCTTGGCGACTTGGGGGCGAAAACCGAGAACCCAAGGCCTTGTACAACTTGAACGCACTAGGCAAGATCCAAGAGGAGGTGGATAATAGGGTGCCCCTTGGTAGGAGCATGAGACCAATAGATTGAAAGATCCTCAAAGGGGTGTCCTTAATCTATTAGTATCCAAGTCTAGGGTTTACAATGGAGGGTGGGGGCTATTTATAGGCCAACCACATAAACAGGGGTATTTTAAGAACAAATAGCGAAATATAGAGAGGGTTCTGGCAACGGCCCGACTTAACACGATCAGGTCCACACAGTCCGGTAGTACTGGTCCAAGACGACTGTAATGGTCGTGGTAGTACCGCTTGGGCCAGTAGTACCGCTGTCGACTGGGACTTCACTGGCGTCTACTGGTGGCGGTGGCGAGGCGAGTGTCGGGAGTCAGTACCGGGTCCAGTCTCGTAGTACTGAGAGAGAGAGTTTTTGGCTTTGGTTGGGGTCGTCTGTTGGTGGCGGTAGCAGAAGTGAGGTAGTCTTGGCTGATCGCTAGGTCCCAGATACCAATGGCACATGAGAGCATTTGGTCTCTTCCGTAGGTGCTCTTCCGTTCTGTGGGTCCTTCTCTTCGTACCTGATGATGCACAAGGTATGCGTATGAAGTAGCAGGCCATCCAAAGGTGTATCGAAGTCACACAAGGAGAGGAGCGAGTTCACCTTAGCTTGAAGGAGTTTGGCTCGGGCGCGAGTCATGGGTCCACTTGGGAGCTCGTGGGAGTAGATGTAGTAGCGGTCGTAGGACGGGCTGCATCAATAATTCATAGGCATTTCATTGCGTCTAGAAATGTTACCAACTCTTTGACATTCGTCACATGATAACATAAACTTCCTCGTGTCCTTGAAGAGAATAGGCCAATAAAAAGCTGATTATAAAACTTTTTGTGCGGTCCTATCTCCAGCATGATGTCCTCCATAAGCACTGCCATGACATTTTCTCAATATCTCCTGTTGTTCATATTCTGGAACACACCTTCGCATAATACCATCTACTCCTTCTTTATATAAGTTTGGATCATCCCAAAAGTAATGCCTCGGATCATAAAAGAATTTCCTTCTTTGCTGGGCTATAAAGGTTGGAGGAAAATACTTGGAAACAATAAAGTTAGCATAATCAGCATACCAAGGGCTCTCCCGCAGGCTTACCTTTATTGCAGCCAATTGTTCATTTGGAAAACTATCATTAACAGGCATAATATCAAAATAAATGTTTTCTAAACGAGATAAATTATCAGCAACATGATTTCAGCACCTTTCCTATCTACAATATGCAGATCAAACTCTTGTAAAAGTAGCACCCATCTAATAAGCCTAGGCTTAGCGTCTTTCTTTGTCATAAGGTACTTAATAGCAGCATGATCAGTATGAATGTAACTTTTGAATCAACAATATAAGGTCTAAACTTATCACAAGCAAAGATTACAGCTAAGAACTCCTTTTGAGTAGTAGCATAATTCTTTTGAGCAGCATCAAGAGTCATACTAGCATAGTGAATAACATTCAACTTTTTATCTACTCGTTGCCCAAGAACAGCACCCATAGCAAAATCACTAGCATCACACATAATTTCAAAGGGTAATTCCAATCAGGTGGTTGGAAAATAGGAGCAGTAGTTAAAGCTTTCTGCAAAGTTTCAAAAGCTTCCTTACAATCATCATCAAAAACAAAAGGTACATCTCTTTGAAGAAGATTAGTAAGAGGCTTTGAAATTTTGGAGAAATCTTTAATAAACCGTCTATAGAAACCAGCATGACCAAGGATACTACGAATACATTTTACATCCCTAGGGCAAGGCATTTTCTCAATTGCTTCAACTTTGGCTCTGTCTACTTCAATACCTCTTTTAGAAATTTTGTGTCCAAGAACAATCCCTTCATTAACCATGAAGTGACATTTCTCCTAATTAAGAACAAGATTTGTTTCTTCACATCTCTGCAAAACTTTATCAAGGTTGTGCAAACAATTATTAAAAGAAGTGCCATAGACGGAAAAATCGTCCATGAAAACTTCCACAATTTGTTCACAAAAAACATGAAAGATAGCAGACATACATATATGAAAGGTAGCAAGATCATTACATAAACCAAAAGGCATATGCCTATAAGCATAAGTTCCATAGGGACAAGTGAAAGTGGTTTTTTGTTGGTCTTGTGCTCTCACGGCAATTTGAGAGAACCCAGAATAACCATCAAGAAAACAAAAGTGAGTCTTCTTAGACAACCTTTCTAGCATTTGATCAATAAAAGGCAGATGATAATGATCTTTCTTAGTGACTTTATTCACCTTTTTAAAATCAATGCACATTCTATAACCAACCTATCTTTGAGGTCTAAGCTCATTATTTTCATTAGGCACAACAGTTATTCCTCCTTTCTTGGGGACACAATGAACAGGACTAACTCATCTACTATCAGCAATAGGATAAATAATACCAGCCTCAAGAAGTTTTAATACCCCACTTCTTACCACTTCCTTCATCTTAGGGTTTAGACGATGTTGGTGTTCAACAACTGGTTTTGCATCAGGCTCTATGTTAATAGCATGTTGACATATAGTACGACAAACCCCTTTTAAACATCAAGAGTATACCCCATAGCTCCTCGGTGTTTCTTCAATACTTCCAATAATCTTTCCTCTTCCTTTCCTGAAAGTTTAGAACTAATAATATCAGGATATATTTTCTTATCGTCTAGATAAGCATACTTAAAATCATCAGGTAGAGGTTTTAAATCGAAAACAGGATCCCCTTTAGGTGGTAGTGTGGTACCCAAATCTTCCACAGGTAGGTTATGCTTTAGTATCTCAAGTTGACAAAGGAAAATCTCGTCAATCTCATTTCTTTCCTTCATGAAGACCTCACTTTCATGATCTTCCATATACTGCTGCAAGGCATTGTTAGGAGCAAGATAAATAGCAGCAAGTTGTTCAACCCTGAAATCCTCATCAGGTAATTCATTTTCATAAGGAGATTTAGCAAATTTGGAAAAATTAAACTCATAAGATTCTCCATCAAACTTAGTTAAAACTTTCTCCTTCTTACAATCCATAATAGCTCCACAAGTGTTCAAGAAAGGTCTACCAAAGTTGATAGGACAAGTTTTACTAGCTTCTGAACCAAGCACTAGAAAATCAGCAGGATATTTAATCTTACCACAAAGAAATTCCACATATCTTACAATACCAATAGGGAAATGGTTTCCTTATTAGCAAGGTGAATAACCACATCAATATCCTCAAGTTCACAAGGACCAATTTAATGCATAATTTCCCTGTAAATCTCATAAGGAATAACACTAGACTAGCACCAATATCACATAAACCATAATAGCAATGATCACCAATTCTAATAGAAAGCACCGGGACACTAGCTTTCCTAGATTTACTAGGATGAGAGACAATATTAGAAGCATCTTCACAAAATATAATGTGCCCATCTTCTACATTTTTAGCGACAAGATCTTTCACAATGGTAATACAGGTTCAATATTTATTTGTTCATTAGGTTCCATAGCTTTCTTTGTACTTTTGCTAACCACATTAGCCATAATAGAGTGTTCATTTACCTTAGCAGGAAAAGGAATGTTCTCAATATAAGGTTCAGGCAAAATAGGATCAACAGTACAAACTTCAGTGTTTCTAACAGGAACATGATTAACAATATCTTTATAAGGTGCATGGTACTTGTTCCACTTCTTTTTGGGAATTTCTATATAAGAGGCAAAGGCCTTAAAACAATTGGCAATACTTTGAGAATCAAGACCATACTCAGTACTAATATCACGAAAGTCATCAGTTCCCATAAAAGACTTAATGCATTCATAATCATAATTTATACCTAACTTTCTTCCTTTGTCATTCTCCCATGCTTCAGTGTTCTCTTGAATACGGTCTAGAAGATCCCATTTAGCTTCTTCTTTCATACATGTGAATGATCCGACACAAGAAGCATCTAATAAATATTTATCATGAAGAGAAAGCCTTGCATAAAAGTTATTAATAATAATACTGTTAGGGAGTTCATGAATAGGACATTTAAGCATTAGTAACTTCAATCTCCCCCAAGCTTGGGTTGTACTCTCTCCATCACGAGGCCAAAAGTTATATATTTGGTTCCTATCCTTATGAATCTCATTGGGAGGATATAATTTAGAATAAAATAGAGGTACTATTTCCTCCCATTTCATAGATTGTCCATTCTTCAGCAACTTATACCATTCTTCAGCTCTTCCTTTCAATGATATAGAGAGTAACTTTTTCTGAACCTGTTCAGTTGTGATACCCGCACACTTAAACAACCCGCATAATTCATGAATAAAAATCAAATGATCACTAGGATGGACAGTTCCATCTCCAAAATAATAATTATCCATAACACGATCTACAATTATTATAGGTATCTTAAAAGGATCTATCTCAATAGACGGTGGTTCATCTACTACCCTAACAGTGGTAGTAGCTTTCCCAAACAGGAAACCAAGTGGGTTATCCATATTGGAAACAAAGTAACAAACATAAATAAAAAGCAATACTCATAGTAGAAGTTTCCTTTACCAGTTCCACTCTTCAATAGCGCTTCACTACCCGACAACGGTGCCGGAAAATAGTCTTGATGACCCACAAGTATAGGGGATGCATCGTAGTACTTTTGATAAATAGGAGTGTCGATCCCAACGAGGAGCAGAAGGTGTTGACCAGTAGTTTGGATCAGGAAATATCTGTAAATACTTAACAAACAAATTTTTAGGGGTTTTTGATAAAGCAAGGAAATAAAGTGCAAGTAAATAAAGACAGCAAATAATTGCAGCAAGTGGCTCAATCCTTTCTTAGCAAAGAACAAGCCGATGGTAATACTTATGAGGACCAAACGTTCTCGAGGACACATGTGAATACTGTCAAGTGCTTTCGTTTCATATAGTTGATTAATCTTCTTTGGTTTGATAAGTGTTGTGTCTGTGCTAATGTACCGACCTTACTTGGACTAATACATACTTGTGATTAAACCTCGTGCAAGCATCCGCAACTACAAGAAAGTAATTAAGATAAAAACCTAACCACAACCTTAAACTCTGAGATCCTACACTCCCTTGTGCAAAGGTTTCCTAATGGGGGTTCAGGTTTCTATCACTCCGACAACCCCACAATTAGTATCCAAATACACAATGCATTCCCCTAGGCCCATAAATGGTGAAGTATCATGTAGTCGACATTCACATGACATCACTAGAAGAATATCACCACAACTTAAATACTAAACCATTGAATAATACCTCAACACAATTCCACTACTAACAACATGACTTCTCCCATGTCCTCAAGAACTAAACGAACTACTCATGGGACATCATATGGATCAAGATTAGAGATGATATAATGATGGATAACAATCTAAACATAAACAATAATTCAATGGTTCCACTCACAAGCATCAACTACAATAGTAATCAACACCGGGGAAGTTTCCCCTAAGAACTATGCAAGATTCAACACAATTGTTACAGCGGGATGGAGTGGTGATGATGGTGCTGGTGGAGATGGTGGTGTGGATGATGATGATCCTTATGAAGTCTAGCTTGATGACGGTATTGATGGCGACGATCTCCCCTCTCCGGGAAGGAATTTCCCTGGTAGAAATCTGTCTGCCAGAGAGATCTTTATCTCTCTGTAGTTTCCGCCCTGAATCTTTTCTCTCACAGAAAGCCCGGAATCTTCTAATAATGCGCTTCCTGAAACTTTAGGGTTTGGGAGGAAGATATAGATGAAGTGTTATGGGGTAACCCCTTGGGGTGGCCCGATCTTTCATGAATTTCCATGAGAAACGAGGGGAAAGCGGTGGTCGGGGGAAGAACAGGATGAAAACCACGAACACACGCACGCAAATCACGATACACGCCGATCTCTCACGTCGGTGGCAACCGTCCAACATAATCTCTAGGATCGGTGTTGGTGAAGCTCTCTCTCCACGCCAACAAGGGACGAGGTGCTTGGTGAGATCTTGGCGACTTGAGGCGAGAAACCGAGAACCCAAGGCCTTGTACAACTTGAACGCACTAGGCAAGATCCAAGAGGAGGGTGGATAATAGGGTGCCCCTTGGTAGGAGCATGAGACCAATAGATTGAAAGATCCTCAAAGGGGTGTCCTTAATCTATTATTATCCAAGTCTAGGGTTTACAATGGAGGGTGGGGGCTATTTATAGGACAACCACATAAACAGGGGTATTTTAGGAACAAATAGCGAAATATAGAGAGGGTTAGAGGCACGGCACGACTTAACACGATCAGGTCCCACAGTCGGTAGTACTGGGTCCAAACGACCAGTAGTACCGGTCGGTGATAATGCTTAAAGACCCAGTAGTGCCGCTTGTCGACTGGGACTTCTGGCGTCGTCTGTTGGTGTCGGTAGCATGAGTTTAGCTTGTGAATCTTGGCCAGAGAGAACAGTAATCTTGGCTGAAGCGGTAGTACCGGTCGCCAGGTCCGGTAGTGATGGAGGGGTTAACCTCTTGGGTGGCCCGATCTTCACGGATCTCGTGGTCAAATCGATGGGAAAGCGAGGGGAAAGGGAGAAGGTAGCGGAAGCAAACACACACCTCGCGAAGAACACGATGAACACACGCATAAAACTCGCATGATACAAGGCCGATTGCTCCCGAGCGGCGTACAGGTCGATAGAATCCTCGCAAGGAAAGATCGGTCAACGTGCTCCCTCAAATCCACATCGGAGGGAAGAACACCTTGGGGAGGGTCTTGACAACTTGGAGCGAGGACGTGAACTCCAAGGCCTTGTTCAACGATGGATGCGTGATGCAAAGTACAATCAAGGTTGGTAGCGATAGTGGTCCCCTTGGTAAAGGGATGAGGCAAAACTAGAGATTCCACAATGGGGTTGTCTTTAGTCTATCATCTATGCCTAAGGGATACATGAGGGTGGGGCTCTATTTATAGGCCAACCACTAAACAAGGGTAGTTTGGGGATAAAACTAGGGTTTGGACGAGCTAGAGGGGTACATGGGCGAAGGCCCAACAGTGCATGAGCACACATGACCGTAGTACTGCGGACTTGGGACAGTAATGGTCGACACAGTAATACCGCCAATCTGAGCGTCGATTGAGCCGTCATGTCGAGCGGTATCGAGGGAATGAGGTACTGACCGGTAGTACCGGGTCCACATCCGGTAGTACCGCTTGCAGTCCTGGGGCTTCTGTTGGCATCGTCTGAAGGGGGCGGTAGTAGGGGGCGGTAGCACCGCTGGCCGGTAGTACCGGTCACCAGATCCTAGTCACCGAGACAGAGAGAGCATTTGGCGATCTGTCTTCTTCCGCTCCTCTTGCAAGCCTCCGTCTTGTAAGGCTTGATGCTCAAGGCTTCCTCCTTGCCTCCGTACTTGTCAATGTGAACCTATCATGCATATGTGACGGAGTATGAAGTAGCATACCATTCAACAGGGTAGGAAGGGGGCTCGCATAGAGGAACGGATTCACCTTTGGAGTCCATGATGACTTGGCGTAAGTTGGAGACCAAGGTGTGGTAACGACCGTAGGTCGGGCTACATCAGCTCCCCCCTTCAAAAAGAGTCGTCCTCGACTCTACATGCTCATCACAAAGTAGAAGCGGTCGAGAGACCTTCTTGATCCTGGGGTTCACCATATAGTCGTCCTCGGGAAGATTGACTTGACAACACTTCAATGTTCCTTCACCTTCCATGAAGCCTACAAAGCTCACGACAAAAGCGAAGCAACACTCAAAGTGTAGCCAATTCATGAAGATTATAGCATGAGTCCTCAAGTAGAAGGAAGTCACCTTAGCTTGTAGAGATAGCTCGATGAAGGGTAGCCACAGGTAACTCTCTTCGGTTCTTCTTGTCAACATATAGTCCATAGAGGTTGACGTGTATGCACTTGTACCTTCACACAACAAAGACCAAGCAAAATATTTTTGTGCGTGATAGAGGAGCATGTCAAATGTGGCATGTCCATTCTTGTTCACAACACTATTAGTACAATGCATGTATAGCAAATGGAATGCATATGCAAGGTCAAAGTGCATGGAAATCGTTTGAACATCATCCAAATGTGGGAACTCAAAAACTCCATACAATGTTTTAGTGTGGCACTCAAGGCAAGTGACTAGAATTTTGATCAACATCCTTGATGCGAGAATAGGAGAATTCGGCAAAAACACGCAAGGAAGAATGTCCAAAGCAACATCATTATGTGTGCAAACCAACCATTGGAAAGATAAATTGTTCGACATGTTGGATGTCACACACAAATCATCAAAAGTAAATATCATGGGAATATGAGTATCCCAAACGGAAACAAAAACAACACGTTTGCAAACAAACCAAATGAAAGAGCTAGTGGTCCTTATGTTTGTTGCAACAAAAAGACGAGATTTTTGGAAGCTCTCATGACAATACATGCTCTTAATGGAATTGTGGTTGCACACAAAACATCGGAGAGAGAAATTGTTCAACAATTTTGTTACAACACACAAAACATCATTATCTAAAAGTGAAGAAACATGAATGTCACAAGGGGAGATAATACCCTTAACATGCTTGCAATCAAACCATAGGAAAGAGCAATTTGCCAACATGAAAGATGCAAAGCATGCAAAAGGTATCAGAGCTGGGTTCGATCTTGAACTCACTTGTGGGATGCTCTCTAGAGCTCTTTTTGTCAACTCGTGCTCAACCGAGGTTGACATTCTCGTCTTGAGCACCTACACATCATATGTAAAAGGAAGATCGTGTGTGCATGATAGAGATACACGTCATCCATCATGACGTATCTCTTCTTGTGCACATCACCATTAATGTCATTCAAGTATGAAATAGATGCATGGTGAGTATGCAAGTGGGGAACATGCTTATCATGGCAATCATCAAAATCTCCAAAAATTGAGAAAGCTATGGGGGTCATCTCATTATAACGCATAAGATTAATATTGTTGCAAGCAAAACAAGTGAAATAGCAAGCATTCATCTTATCGCAAGCAACGGGAGAAATTGAATGACTAGCACGAAAAGGCAAGTCCAAAGCAATTGGAGGATACACACAAGATGCATAGCATGGCATGTTTATGGCAATGATATCGCAATCAACAATTCCACATGATCAATATTATGTAAAGGCAAATCATCACATGGGAAAGTGGATGAAGCATATATAATGTCACAAGTATCATCCATAGCATGCATATCCTCACAATTCATCATGTCCACTAGTGGGATCATGGCATCATAAACACCCTTATTTTTACCTTGGTCATACCTCTCATATGAAGTGGGTGTTGTGGTAGTAGTGGCCTCCTTGTGGACGACGTCGTCTTCTTGATGTAGCCATGGCATAGCATCATCTTCGTGCACCATGTATATCTTCTCAAATTGAGGCATCATTGCTTCATGGCTTGGCGCGTCTTCATCCATGGAACCTAGTACAACATAAGAGAACACACTAGAGGTAGAGGGTAAGTTGTTAGAAATAGGAATGGTCTCACTTGACCTATCAACTACCACTCTCAACTCACTAGGTGTATCACTCATGCCCTCAAAGTGGAAGCACTCAATATCACATAAGGTGGAGTCACTCATCGCACTCTTGTTCTCACTCAAGTGGGCTAAGTGGCTCTCATACTCACATGGGATTGGTACCACATCATCACTCAAGCATATGGGGATAGGCTCGGTTTCCTCAACTCCATGCGCCTCCTTTGGTGAAGGGAAAATCCCATGCTCACCATTCTTGACCTTGTCGCCTTCAAGGTTGGATGCCATAAGATGGGCATCATTGTTCGCCTCCATGGTCGAAGGGAAAATCCCATGCTCGACCGTCTTGTGGCCATCTGGTAGTAATGGTGGAGGTAGGCTCATGCTATCCAACTTGGCGAAGTAGACGTCTACATTTTCCTTGTTCGCGAGTTCGTGGAAGTCAAGCGTAGGCGTTGAAGCTTGATGGCGTGGACGAAGGCTTGCTCTTGGTGCCATTTTGGTGGTGGCACTAGTAGTAGAAGGTGCCCTATGAAGGTGTTGACGGAGGTCATTGGCGTGCCTTGCCGATGGTTGATGTAGGTGGCGCACTTGGTCGTCCACATGACACTCGCGATGATGATCACTTGCCTTGGCACTCTTCTTGTGCTTGTGGTGCCTTCTTGACCTTGCTTGAGCATTATGGTTGGTGCTCATCACAAATTCTTCGTCTTGGTGGCGAAGATGCCTTTGACGATGTCTTGTATCCTCTTTATGGTGGCGATGCTCATGAGAGGATGTTTGTCGATGAAGAGTCTTGTTTCTTGGCGCCTCTTGATGCATATGATGTTTGGACGCCACTCTTGTTTGGATAGGAGTTGGAGCTTGGCACCTTGGAGGTGATGTAGCTTGGCGCCTTGGAGATGGTGGAGCTTGACGCCTTGGAGGTGATGGAGCTTGGCGCCTTGGAGGTGGTGGCGCTTGACGCCATCTAGGTGGTGTCACTTGTCGCCTTGGAGGTGGATCATCGAAGTAGGTGGTGCCCTTTGGTGTGGCACGCTTGGCCTTGAAGGTCATGGAATCTTGATGATGCGCCTCCTCTTGCTTGGCGTAGTAGGCTTCCATCACGCGGTGGAGGAATTCTTCATGGCTCTTGGAGGAGCCATCAAACTCGATGAAGTTCTCCGTGTCCTCCATGCTTGGCGAGGCGTCGTCGATGTCGCACTCGAAGTCATCCATGCTTGGGGAGTAATTGTTGGTGTAGTACTCCATATCACCCAAGCATGTGGAGCCATTGTCGGTGTAGTGCTCCATAGGCTCCATGCATGAGGAGCCATTGTCGACATAGAGCTCCATGTCTTCCATGCATGTGGAGTCGTCGTAGGTGTAGTGCTCCGGGTCCTCAAAGCATGCGGAGCCATTGTCGGTGTTGTGCTCCGTCATGTAATCTATACTTATGGAGTCGTAGTCATGGTGGATCATCATGGATTCTTCATAGATATCATTCTCGGTTCCGGAGTCCCTAGACATGATGCACAAGACCAAGCGGTGTATATGGAAGTGGTAGTGGGAGTTAGGGATACAACGTCAAACCTTACTTTACCTTGGAAGATCGTATCGTACAAGTGGCCACACTAGAGAGCAATAAACCAAGCAAAGTGAAGTTCACGCGGAACACCAAAACCAACTATGAACCAAAGAACACACACACACAAGGCCTATGGTGGATAGGTATGGAAAGTGGCATGTCAAGAAACAATCCGAAATCAAGATATTGTAATGGCAAGTAAAGAACCACAATGATCACAAAGCAAACAAGTCAATCCACAAGATAGGAAATATGTAAAAGGAAACACACACAGTGGGATAAATGGGACTTGTGCGACGGAGAAAGTGAGCTAAGAACCAAATGATTACCTAGCGAAGACTATAAGCTCGTGTCACACAAGTACAAGGAGAGACGCTAGTTCGATTGCACAAGATTGGTGGGCTACAAGATATGCACAATAAGTACCACCAATATGATGTTCATCGAGCTTGCGCTTGCTATTCTATGAGGCACATGTATATCTCTTTCTTTTTCTTTTCTCCTTTTTTCTATTTTTTTCTATTTTTCTTTTTCACTTGCCTCTTCCTTGTGCCAACAACTATACAAGATAACTATATGAGATAGCGCTCACAATGTTTGCTCGGAATTCTACAAGGTATCAAATGTGCATAGCCCAAGCAATCATAAGAGGAACTAGTCTCAATAGGTGTTTGTTGCTCGCAAAGATAGTGGGGTTCACAAAGGAATGCAAGTGGGGAGAAGTCGCGGAATGTTTATACCTTTCGTCAACGATCTTCACCCTTTATTGTTGGATTTCGCCTTGCTCACGGAATTTGGATGGAGTAAATAGCATGAACAACGTGGATAATGATGTAGAGCTCCTTCTCCTCTTCGAAATGAGCTAAAGAACACCAAAATCCGAGTTCGAATGCAAAAGTTATGCTCAAAACGGTGAGAGGCTGAAATCTGGGAATCTGTTTTTTCTGTTCACTACTGGGGGGTAGTACCGGTTGCCTGAGAGGTAGTACCGGTTGAGTGCGGTAGTACCGGATTTTGGGCCCGGTAGTACCGGTTGGTCCTAGGACGCCCAGATTTGACGCGTTTTCGCGATTTTGGGGCGATTTGGGTGGAAAATCTTCAAGAAAAACACCAAATCGACGGGGAAAATCAAGGAATTAGGCTATGGGAACGCAAAGGAAGGTAGATCAACAAGTTTTGCAAGTAATCCACGGATCAAAACCTACCAAAACGCACTCAAATGATAGATCGATCCAAAACACGAATTGGGGCTATTTTTGGTGGAATTTTCGAATTTATGGGGAAAAGACCAAATCGATGAGAAATCCGTGGTAACCAAAAGCTGCTGATACCAGATGATTGAGGGGTTAACCTCTTGGGTGGCCCGATCTTCACGGATCTCGTGGTCAAATCGATGGGAAAGCGAGGGGAAAGGGAGAAGGTAGCGGAAGCGAACACACACCTCGCGAAGAACACGATGAACACACGCAAAACTCACACGATACAAGGCCGATTGCTCCCGAACGGCGGACACCGGTCCGATAGAATCCTCGCAAGGAAAGATCGGTCAACGTGCTACCTCAAATCCACATCGGAGAGGGAAGAACACCTTGGGGAGGGTCTTGACAACTTGGAGACGAGACATCGAACTCCAAGGCCTTGTTCAACGATGGATGCGTGATGCAAAGTCCAATCGAGGTTGGTGACGATAGTCGATCCCCTTGGTAAAGGGGATGAGGCAAAACTAGAGATTCCACAATGGCGGTTGTCTTTAGTCTATCATCTATGCCTAAGGGATACATGAGGGGTGGGGGCTCTATTTATAGGCCAACCACTAAACAAGGATAGTTTGGGGATAAAACTAGGGTTTGGACGAGCTAGAGGGGTACATGGGCCGAAGGCCCAACAGGTGCGCGCAGGCACACATGACCGGTAGTACCGGACTTGGGACCGGTAGTACCGGTCAACACCGGTAGTACCGCTCTGGGACCGGTAGTACCGCTTGCGGTCCTGGAGCGTCAGTTGGAGCCGTCACATGGCAGCGGTATCGGGGACGATGAGTACCTGACCGATAGTACCGGTCCAGATCCGATAGTACCGCTTGCCTCCTCTTCCAAGCCTCCGTCTTGTCGGGCTTGATGCTCCGGGCTTCCTCCCTTGCCTCCGTACTTGTCAATGTGAACCTATCATGCATATGTGACGGAGTATGAAGTAGCATACCATTCAACAGGGTAGGAAGGGGGCTCGCATAGAGGAACGGATTCACCTTTGGAGTCCATGACGACTTGGCGTAAGTTGGAGACCAAGATGTGGTAACGACCGTAGGTCGGGCTACATCAGGTAGTACCGCTGGCGACAGAGAGCATTTGGTGTCTTCCGCAGGTGCTCCTCCGTTCTGTGGGTCCTTCTCTTCGTACCTGATGATGCACAAGGTATGCGTATGAAGTAGCAGGCCATCCAAAGGTGTATCGAAGTCACACAAGGAGAGGAGCGAGTTCACCTTAGCTTGAAGGAGTTTGGCTCGGGCGCGAGTCATGGGTCCACTTGGGGAGCTCGTGGGAGTAGATGTAGTAGCGGTCGTAGGACGGTGATGGAGGGGTTAACCTCTTGGGTAGCCCGATCTTCACGGATCTCGTGGCAAATCGATGGGAAAGCGAGGGGCAAGGGAGAAGGTAGCGGAAGCGAACACACACCTCACGAAGAACACGATGAACACACGTAAAACTCACACGATACAAGGCCGATTGCTCCCGAACGGCAGCCACCGGTCTGATAGAATCCTCGCAAGGAAAGATCGGTCAACGTGCTCCCTCAAATCCACATCGGAGAGGGAAGAACACCTTGGGGAGGGTCTTTGATGTGGACATCCCTTCTATTGATACAACCGTTGTACCTACAGCAACACACATACAAGGACCCATCACAAGATCTTGTGCCAAACAACTTAACTATCAGGTACTTTCGTTTCTTGGAACTATTCCTCACATACATGAGAATATGATGCTGCCTAAATCAGATGTATTTATTACTCTTAGGAATGATGGACCAAGCATGGATGAGAGGGACAAGCATTGGAGCATGGCCATGCATGGAGATGGCAGCAAGCATGTGATGATCCAAGAGAAGGCCACGGATGAAGATTTCAGAACTTTGAGGCCACCATAATGAAGAAAGAAGGCTTGGACGAAATATTCAAGATCTATACTTTACGAATTCGTCCATAGCTTAATATGGTGCTGCGACACCTTTTATTTTGGGCCAGGCCCATGTAATTTTCGCAGGATTTTAATTAGCCACTTTTTAGAGTCCGTATTTGAGGGGAAAAGGAATTTTAGGGTTGGATTCGGCCACCACTTCCATGGCTGGCCGAAACCCCACCTTTTCGCCCTTAAATATTCCCCATAGCCGTTCCCCTAGACTCGGATTTTGTTTAGACATTAAGTTAGCCATAGTCGCAACTTCGCCAAGGCTCGAGCGTCGCAGAGGCCTCTTGTACTTCGCACCTATTCAGGATCCCACCTTTTCAATAAAGCTTTCATCTTAATCCGCAATATCTCGATTGCAATATTGGTTCTTACTTGTTCTCGATTTCAGGTAGGAATTAAGACCCTCGCTGGTCAGGCTGATCGTGTTCCCGCAGGATCGGTAACCTCCAGGAGATTGGCCTAGCGATTGCATTGGCGCTCGTGCTCGCACGTGTAGTCGGATCGTCAAGCCCGAACTCCACCAAATCGATTATCTTCATCTCATCGAAAGATCGGACACCTTTACCCTATCAGTCTTGATAACGTGGAGACGAGACATCGAACTCCAAGGCCTTGTGCAACGATGGATGCGTGATGCAAAGTCCAATCAAGGTTGGTGACGATAGTCGGTCCCCTTGGATAAGGGGATGAGGCAAAACTAGAGATTCCACACAAGGGGGTTGTCTTTAGTCTATCATCTATGCCTAAGGGTTACATGAGGGGTGGGGGCTCTATATATAGGCCAACCACACAAACAGGGGTAGTTTAGGAATAAAACTAGGGTTTGGACGAGCTAGAGGGGTACATGGGCCGAAGGCCCAACAGCAGTCTATGAGCACAGGACCGGTAACGGACTTGGGTGCGGTAATCACATTGACCCAGTAGTACCGGGTCCAGATCCGGTAGTATCGCTTGTAGTCCTGGGACTTCTGTTGGCGTCGTCTGTATGGGGCAGTAGTAGTGGGCGGTAGTACCGGTCGCTAGATCCGGTAGTATCGCTGGAGACAGAGAGCATTTGGGCGATCTGTCTTCTTTCGCCTCCTCTTCCAAGCCTCCGTCTTGTCGGGCTTGATGCTCCGGGCTTCCTCCCTTGCCTCCGTACTTGTCAGTGTGATCCTATCATGCATATGTGACGGAGTATGAAGTAGCATACCATTCAATAGGGTAGGAAGGGGGCTCGCATAGAGGAACGGATTCACCTTTGGAGTCCATGACGACTTGGCGTAATTTGGAGACCAAGATGTGGTAACGACCGTAGGTCGGGCTACATCAGCTCCCCCCCTTCAAAAAGAGTCGTCCTCGACTCTACATGCTCATCACAAAGTAGAAGCGGTCGAGAGACCTTCTTGATCCTGGGGTTCACCATATAGTCGTCCTCGAGAATATTGACTTGACAACACTTCAATGTTCCTTCACCTTCCATGAAGCCTACAAAGCTCACAACAAAAGCGAAGCAACACTCAAAGCGTAGCCAATTCATGAAGATTATAGCATGAGTCCTCAAGTATAAGGAAGTCACCTTAGGGTGTAGAGATGACTCGATGAAGTGTAGCCATAGGTAACTCTCTTCGGTTCTTCTTGTCAACACGTGGTTGGTAGAGGTTGACGTGTATGCACTTGTACCTTCATACAACAAAGACCAAGCAACATATGTTTGTGTGTGATAGAGGAGCATGTCATTTGTGGCATGTCCATTCTTGTTCACAACACTATTAGCAAATGGAATGCATATGCAAGGTCAAAGTGCATGGAAATCGTTTGAACATCATCCAAATGTGGGAACTCAAAAACTCCATACAATGTTTTAGTGTGGCACTCAAGGCAATTGACTAGAATTTTGATCAACGTCCTTGATGCGAGAATAGGAGAATTCGGCAAAAACACGCAAGGAAGAATGTCCAAAGCAACATCATTATGTGTGCAAACCAACCATTGGAAAGAGAAATTGTTCGACATGTTGGATGTCACACACAAATCATCGATAGCAAATATCATGGGAATATGAGTATCCCAAGCGGAAGCCAAAGTAACGTGTTTGCAAACAAACCAAATGAAAGAGCAAGTGGTCCTTATGTTTGTTGCAACAACAAGATGAGATTCTTGGAAGCTCTCATGACAATACATGCTCTTAATGGAATTGTGGTTGCACCCAAAACATCGGAAAGAGAAAATGTTCAACATTTTTGTTGCAACACACAAAGCATCATTATCCAAAAGCAAAGAAACATGAATGTCGCAAGGTGAGATAATACCATCAACATGCTTGCAATCAAACCATAGGAAAGAGCAATTTGCCAACATGAAAGATGCAAAGCATGCAAAAGGTATCAGAGCTGGGTTCGATCTTGAACTCACTTGTGGGATGCTCTCAAGAGCTCTTTTTGTCAACTCGTGCTCAACCGAGGTTGACATGATAATGCGGGTACCTACACACATCAAACACAAAAGGAAGAACGTGTGTGCATGGTAGAGATACACATCATCCATCATGACGTATCTCTTCTTGTGCACATCACCATTAATGTCAATTAAGTATGAAATAGATGCATGGTGAGTATGCAAGTGGGGAACATGCTTATCATGGCAATCATCAAAATCTCCAAAAATTGAGAAAGCTATGGGGGCCATCTCATTATAACGCATGTGGTCAACATTGTTGCAAGCAAAACAAGTGAAATAGCAAGCATTCATCTTATTGCAAGCAACGGGAAAAATTGAATGACTAGCATGACAAAGCATGTCCATAGCAATTGGAGGATACACACAAGATGCATAGCATGGCATGTTTATGGCAATGGTATCGCAATCAAACAATTCCACATGAGCAATATTATGCAAAGGCAAAGCATCACATGGGAATATGAATGAAGCATATGTAATGTCACAAGTATTATCCATAGCATGCATATCCTCACAATTCATCATGTCCACTAGTGGGATCATGGCATCATCAACACCCTTATTTTTACCTTGGTCATACCTCTCATATGAAGTGGGTGTTGTGGAAGTAGTGGCCTCCTTGTGGACGACTTTGTTTTCTTGATGTAGCCATGGCGTAGCATCATCTTCGTGCACCATGTACATCTTCTCCAATTGAGGCATCATTGCTTCATGGCTTGGTGCGTCTTCATCCATGGAACCTAGCACAACACAAGAGAACACACTAGAGGTAGAGGGTAAGTTGTTAGAATTCGAAATGGTCTCACTTGACCTATCAACTACCACTCTCAACTCACTAGGAGTATCGCTCATGCCCTTCAAGTGGAAGCACTCAATCTCACATAAGGTGGAGTCACTCATGTCACTCTTGTTCTCACTCAAGTGGGCTAAGTGGCTCTCATACTCACATGGGATTGGTACCACATCATCACTCAAGCATATGGGGGTAGGCTCAGTTTCCTCAACTCCATGCGCCTCCTTTGGTGAAGGGAAAATCCCATGCTCACCATTCTTGACCTTGTCGCCATCTCGTAGTAGTGGTGGAGGTAGGCTCATGCTATCCAACTTGGCGAAGTAGAGGTTTACATTTTCCTCGTTCACGAGGTCGTGGAAGTCAAGCGTAGGCGTTGAAGCTTGATGGTGTGGAGGAAGGCTTGCTCTTGGTGCCAATGTGGTGGTGGCACGAGTAGTTGAAGGTGCCCTAAGATGGTGTCGACGGAGGTCATTGGAGTGCCTTGCCGATGGTTGATGTTGGTGAAGCACTTGGTCATCCACATGACGCTCGCGACGGTGATCATTTGCCTCGGCACTCTTCTTGTGCTTGTGGTGCCTTCTTGAGCTTGATTGAGCATTATGGTTGGTGCTCATCTTGAATTCTTCGTCTTGGTGGCGAAGATGCCTTAGACGATTTCTTGTATCCTCTTAATGGTGGCGATGCTCATGAGAGGATGTTTGTCGATGAAGATTCTTGTTTCTTGGCGACTCTTGATGTATATGATGTTTGGACGCCACTCTTGTTTGGATAGCAGGTGGATCTTGGCGCCTTGGAGGTGATGTAGCTTGGCGCCTTGGTAATGGTGGAGCTTGACGCCTTGGAGGTGATGGAGCTTGGCGCCTTGGAGATGGTGGCGCTTGACGCCATCTAGGTGGTGGCACTTGTCGCCTTGGAGGTGGATCATCGAAGTAGGTGGTGCCCTTTGGTGTGGCACGCTTAGCCTTGAAGGTCATGGAATCTTGATGATGCGCCTCCTCTTGCTTGGCGTAGTAGGCTTCCATCTCCACGCGGTGGAGGAATTCTTCATGGCTCGTGGAGGAGCCACAAACTCGATGAAGTTCTCCGTGTCCTCCATGCTTGGCAAGGCGTCGTCGATGTCGCACTCGAAGTCATCCATGCTTGGGGAGTAATTGTTGGTGTAGTACTCCATATCACCCAAGCATGTGGAGCCATTTTCGGTGTAGTGCTCCATAGGCTCCATGCATGAGGATCCATTGTCGACGTAGAGCTCCATGTCTTCCATGCATGTGGAGTCGTCGTAGGTGTAGTGCTCCGGGTCCTCAAAGCATGCGGAGCCATTGTCGGTGTCATGTCATGTCCTCTATACTTGTGGAGTCGTAGTCATGGTGGCTCATCATGGATTCTTCATAGATATCATCCTCGGTTCCGGAGTCCCTAGACATGAGCACAAGACCAAGCGGTGTATATGGAAGTGGTAGTGGGAGTTAGGGATACAACGTCAAACCTTACTTTACCTTGGAAGATCGTATCGTACAAGTGGCCACACTTGAGAGCAATAAACCAAGCAAAGTGAAGTTCATGCGGAACACCAAAACCAACTACTAACCAAAAAACACACACACACAAGGCCTATGGTGGATAGGTATGGAAAGTGGCATGTCAAGAACCAATCCGAAATCAAGATGTTGTAATGGCAAGTAAAGAACCACAATGATCACAAAGCAAACAAGTTAATCCACAAGATAGGAAATATGTACAAGGAAACACACACGGTGGGATAAATAGGACTTGTGCGACGGAGAAAGTGAGCTAAGAACCAAATGATTACCTAGCGAAGACTATAAGCTCGTGTCACACAAGTACAAGGAGAGACGCTAGTTCGATTGCACAAAATTGGTGGGCTACAAGATATGCACAATAAGTACCACCTATATGATATTCATCGAGCTTGTGCTTCCTATTCTATGAGGCACATGTATATTTCTTTCTTTTTTTTCCTTTTTTTTTCTTTTTGTATCACTCTTTTATTTTCTTTTTATTTTCACTTGCCTCTTCCTTGTGCCAACAACTATACAAGATAACTATATGAGATAGCGCTCACAACGTTTGCTCGGAATTCTACAAGGTATCAAATGTGCGTAGCCCAAGCAATCATAAGAGGAACTAGTCTCAATAGGTGTTTGTTGCTCGCAAAGATAGTGGGGTTCACAAAGGAATGCAAGTGGGGAGAAGTCGCGAAATGTTTATACCTTTCGTCGACGATCTTCACCCTTTATTGTTGGATTCCGCCTTGCTCACGGAATTTGGATCGAGTAGATAGCATGAACAACGTGGATGATGATGTAGAGCTCCTTCTCCTCTTCGAAACGAATTAAAGAACACCAAAATCCGAGTTCGAATGCAAAAGTTATGCTCAAAACGGTGAGAGGCTGAAATCTGGGAACCTGCTGTTTTCTTTCTGTACTGGGCGGTAGTACCGGATTTTGGGCCCGGTAGTACCGGAAAAGGGCGGTAGTACCGGATTTTAAGCCCGGTAGTACCGTTGGGTCCAGAAACTCCCAGTTTTGACGCGTTTTCGCGATTTTGGGGTGATTTGGGCGAAAAATCTTCAAGAAAAGCACCAAATCGAAGGGGGAAATCAAGGAATTAGGCCATGGGAACGCAAAGGAAGGTAGATCAACAAGTTTAGCAAGCAATCCACGGATCAAAACCTACCAAAACGCACTCAAATCACAGATCGATCCAAAACACGAATTGGGGCTATTTTTGGTGGAATTTTCGAATTTATGGGGAAAATACCAAATCGATGAGAAATCCGTGGCAACCAAAAGCTGCTGATACCAGATGATGGAGGGGTTAACCTCTTGGGTAGCCCGATCTTCATGGATCTCGTGGTTAAATCGATGGGAAAGCGAGGGGAAAGGGAGAAGGTAGCGGAAGCGAACACACACCTCACGAAGAACACGATGAACACACGCAAAACTCACACGATACAAGGCCGATTGCTCCCGAACGGCGGCCATCGGTCCGATAGAATCCTCGCAAGGAAAGATCGGTCAACGTGCTCCCTCAAATCCACATCGGAGAGGGAAGAACACCTTGGGAAGGGTCTTGACAACTTGGAGACGAGACATCAAACTCCAAGGCCTTGTGCAACGATGTATGCGTGATGCAAAGTCCAATCGAGGTTGGTGACGATAGTCGGTCCCCTTGGTAAAGGGGATGAGGCAAAACTAGAGATTCCACACAAGGGGGTTGTCTTTAGTCTATCATCTATGCCTAAGGGTTACATGAGGGGTGGGGGCTCTATATATAGGCCAACCACATAAACAGGGGTAGTTTAGGAATAAAACTAGGGTTTGGACGAGCTAGAGGGGTACATGGGCCGAAGGCCCAACAGTGCCATGAGCACACATGATCGTAGTACCGGACTTGGGTCCGTGGTCTGCATGACTGTAATCTGGGTCCAGATCCGTAGTACCGCTTGCGATCTGGGACTTCTGGCGTCGTCTGTATGGGGCGGTAGTACCGCTGGCCGGTAGTACCGGTCGCCAGATCCGGTAGTACCGCTGGAGACAGAGAGCATTTGGGCGATCTGTCTTCTTTCACCTCCTCTTCCAAGCCTCCGTCTTGTCGGGCTTGATGCTCCGGGTTCCTCCCTTGCCTCCGTACTTGTCAATGTGAACCTATCATGCATATGTAACGGAGTATGAAGTAGCATACCATTCAATAGGGTAGGAAGGGTGATGCAGCCCGTCCTACGACCGCTACTACATCTACTCCCACGAGCTCCCCAAGTGGACCCATGACTCGCGCCCGAGCCAAACTCCTTCAAGCTAAGGTGAACTCGCTCCTCTCCTTGTGTTCCTTCGATACACCCTTGGATGGCTCTACATTTCATACACCTGTGCATCATCAGTACGAAGAGAAGGACCCAAGGAACGGAGGAAACAGAGGGAAGCAACCATCGCCAGACGCCTTGGTATACTACAGTTGAGCCGGCCGGTACTACTGGTTCAAGCGGTCCTACGGCCCCATACTCTGGACGCTCCAGAAGAACCACTCCACGCCCAGACGCCAGCAGTACTCAAGCCTAGCAACCGGTACTACCGGGTGGCTTGTACCCCCCTCCATCTTGCTACAAGAGCCTCCGACGGAAGCTCTAGGCCTTCGGCCAGTACGCCTTTAGCCCAAGGTTATGTACCACACTACCCCGACCCGAATCTGAGCATGAGTTCGGCCCGGCTGCGTACTTTACTATATTTTCCTAATTCGTTCCGAAACTACCCCTGTTTTGTGGCTGGACTATATATAGCCCCCACCCTCTATTGTAAACCCTAGACTTGGATAATAATAGATATTAAGGAAACCTTTGAGGAACTTATATCTATTGGTCTCATGCTCCTACCAAGGAGCACCGGGTTATCCACCCCCCTCTTGGATCTTGCCTAGTGCGTTCAAGTTGTACAAGGCCTTGGGTTCTCGGTTTCTCGCCCCCAAGTCGTCAAGATCTCACCAAGCACCTCGTCCCCCGTTGTTGGCGTGGAGAGCGAGCTTCGCCCAACACCGATCCTAGGGATTATGTTGGACCGGTTGCCACCGGCGTGAGAGACCGACGTGTATCGTGTTTTGTGTGCGTGTGTTCGTGGTTTTCATCCCTTCTTTCCCCGACCACCGCTTTTTCCCCTCGTTTCACGTAGAATTCATGAAAGATCGGGCCAACCCAAGGGTTACCCCATAACATATTGGTATCAAGAGCACGGTTGATCACGAATTTCCCCCCAATTTTTCTTTGTTTCCCCTTAAAATCGAAAATCCCACCAAAAAGAGCCCCAATTTGCCTTCGGATTGATCTTTGGATTTGGTGAGTTTTTTGTGGTTTTGGTCCATAGATCTGTTGCTTTTGGAGTCGATCTATAGCCCCTGTTGTTCCTAGCCCAGCCTTTCGGTCAGATCACCACGAATTTGTGGTTTTTGGTCAAGTTGAGTTCGTTCTTGTTCCGCAACTGGTGGTACTACCGGCCGTGCAAGCGGTACTACCGCAAGTCACCGGTACTACCGGCCGCACAAGCGGTACTACCGGTCTAGATTACCGGTAAGTACTATCGCTCGCCTCTGACCGTTTTTCTTTGCCCTTTGACGCCTCAATTTCGTTTGCTGACTTTTCCACTTCACTTGTTCGTGTTTCGCGTGTTTGTCGCCATTTTCACAACAGCTTCCGCATCAAGGTCACCACGCGCTCATCGACACCGCGACACTCGAACATTCCCCCCACCAACGGTTGCAAGTCGTCAACAATACCGAAGGTATAAATTGCACCACTTTGACAGCCTCATATCTTCCTTTGTGTGTAACTATCCTATGAGAGCAACTCATTTTGTGTCTGTCTAAGCATTGTGCACTTGCCTTCGGAAAGTGAGAGTGTGAGGACAAATACAACTGCTAACATAGTAGCATAGCAAGGGAGAAAAAGAGAAAGAATCAAAAAAAAAGAAAAATAGAAAAAGATACATAGTATCCCAATACAAAGAGAATACCAAGCTTGTAAGCCAAGAAAGAGAGAAGAAAGAGCGCACCGAGGCAAGTGCACAAATCTATTGCTTATCCTCTTTTGGCAAACGAGTTGTGGTCTCTCCTTGTGTTGGCACGACAACCGAGCGTAGTCTTCATTAGGACCTTTTGTGCTCATTTTCATAGTCGTGCTAACTCCGTTTTTCTCCACGTGTGTGTTTTCCGTGTTTTGGTAGATCGTATCCTTTTTGCTTTTGATCTTTGGTTCTTTACCACGTAGAACAATAACCTTTTTGCTTTGATCGTTTTGTTTGGTTTTCCACAATCCTAACCTTCCACCAAAAGGCTTTTGAGAGTTGTAGCATATTTGTGTGTGAGTTTGTTGGCCATTTCACTTTGCACGCTGTTCTCTCACTTGTGTGGCAATTAGTTTGATATAATCTCCAAGGTGAGGTAAAAGGCTAACTCTCCGCACCCGTTTTCTCCATATACAACCCTTGTTGGCTTTTCATCATGGACAGGCATGGAGAGCCATCCCAACCACCACAACCTTTGGAGGATGACACACAATTCATGACAAGATGGGACCAATGGAAGGTCCGAGGAGAATTCAACTACCGTTGTGAAGCTCTTGAGCGGCGCCAAGATGAACAATTTCGCGAGGCCTGTGTGGAATTCAAGAACATCGACAACCGCTTCGAAGAAGTCCGTGGCCAAATGCATGCCATGCAACACAACCTCGGTCATCAAAATGAAGCTCTTGGTCGTGCACTCGCCTCAACGGATGAGAAGCTTCAACGCCTCATTGATGGACTAGCAAGGCCACGCTCGCGCGAATCAAGCTCATCTCGGCACTCCTCAAGTGAATCAAGTGCACCTCGCCGTCACGCTTCAAGGCACCGGGATGGACCCGTTCTTCAATCCATGAGCTCTTCGCAAGCGGTACCATCTCCGTGTCACGCCGCAACGTCAAGCTATGATGGTGACCTCTCCGCAAGACCTCCAAGACGTGAAGCGAACCGGCCACAACCAAGGGCACTTGTGATTCAACAAGAGCAACCTCACATGGACCATCAAGGCCATCGCCGTCGACATGTCCCTTCAACAACAAGTGAAGCATCCGAAGAGGACGAACAAGATCACCGTCGACGTGAAGCAATCGAAGATCCTCCAAGGCGTCATCATCGACATGATCGTACACGTCCGCAACATGATGGTCATGGCGAGCCTCCTCCACATCAAGAAGAAGAAGAGCAGCCCATTGCGCATGTGGCTCGACGTCCTCCTCGCCACAGGGCGCAAGACAACGCTCCTCGGCATCAACCGCGACAAGAACAAGAGCAAGCTCCCCAAGCTCGTCGCGAGGACCATCAACCTCCTCCTCGTCCTCAACCGCGCCAACAAAACGAGCAAGCTCCCCAAGCTCGTCAACACCAAGTTCCACCACCAAACGCGGCACCTCAACAACCGCAAGAGCAACGCAACAATCACCAAGCAAGACATGAGAGCTCGGATGATGAGGATGACCGCCCAAATCATGGCAACCGACGCAACCGGAACTGCAATGGAGAAGAAACTTTCGGCAAGCTCAAATTCACCATGCCCAAATTCAGCGGTTCCAATGAGCCCGAGGAATATCTCTCTTGGGAACTCAAGGTCGACAAGATCTTTCGCATGCACAACTATAGCAATGAGAAGATGATGGCCATGGCATCCCTCGAGTTTGATGAGTATGCCAACCTTTGGTGGGAACAAGTCCAACTCGCTCGCGAAGCAAAAGAAGAGCCTCCAATCGCAACTTGGCAAGATATGAAGGCTCATATGAGATCCCGCTTTGTTCCTTCACACTACACGCGTGACCTCTTCAACAAGCTTCAAACGCTTAGTCAAGGGACAAAGACCGTGGAAGAGTACTTCAAGCAAATGGAGCTCAACATGATCCGTGCCAATATTGAAGAGCGAGATGAACAAACAATGGCACGATCCCTCAATGGCTTGAACCATCCCATCAAGCGCATCACCGAGTTCCAAAAGTACAACAACATGGTTGAGCTTGTGCACATCGCATCAAAGGCCGAGCGTCAAGTGCAAGAGGACATCAAGTACAACAAGCCAAAGACGTACTTCACCTACAAGCAAGCGCCAACCACTACTCCAACAACACCAAGTGGAAGCTCCTCAAGTACCACCAAGCTTCCCTTCAAGCCAACTCTCACTCAAGGAAAACAACCCCCAAGTGGCAAACACACAAGGGATGATCAACCATTCAATGGTGAATGCTACAAGTGTGGAGTCAAAGGGCACAAGTCGAATGCATGTGGGAACAAGAAAGTTTTGTTCATCCATGACAACGGCGATGAAGAATACTTGAGTGAAGAAGAGTTTGATGCAAGGGTCAAGGAAGCCATGGCAAGGCAACATTTGGAAGAGGACCAAGAACTTCTTGTGTGTGAGCATGACGCAAGTCCATCGCTTGTGGTCACAAGGGTCTTGACTACCCAAGTCAATGAAAATGAAGACCAACGCTCGAACATCTTCCAAACTTGTGCCGGCATCAATGGGAAGTCCATCAAAGTTGTCATCGATGGAGGGAGTTGCCACAACCTTGCAAGCACGGAATTGTGTGAGAAACTCAACCTCACCCTCCATCCGCATAAACACCCCTACCATATCCAATGGCTAAGTGACCAAGGATCCGTCAAGATCAAGCACACCGTCTCGGTGACGTTCTCGATTGGGCACTACAAGGACACGGTGGAATGTGACGTGGTCCCAATGACGGTTTGTCATATGTTGCTCGGAATACCGTGGCAATATGACAAGCGTGCTTTGCATAATGGTCACTCAAACACTTACACCTTCAAATGGCTTGATAAAACTTGTGTGTTGCAACCAATGACTCCTAGCCAAATAATTGCGGACAATGCAAAGGCTTTAGCGAGGGCGCAATACACAAAAACACCTTGTGAGAAGAGTGGTGAGCGAGAGAACCACACCATAGTGAGTGAGAGCTACAAGCCAAACTCGAGTGGAAAAACTAAGAGTGTTCTTCTTGCCACCAAAAGTGAGATGAGAGAAGTGCGGAACAACCCATCCATCTTGCACTATGTCCTTGTATGCAAGGGACTAGCGCAAGGAACTATCGACTTGACAAATGTTCCTCCTTCTTTGATGGCTATTTTGCAGGAATTCCAAGATGTATTCCCGGAAGAGCTTCCTCATGGCCTTCCTCCTCTTCGTGGAATCGAGCACCGCATCGACCTCATACCCGGCGCCCCACTCCCAAACCGCGCCGCGTATGGCACAAACCTGGAAGAGACGAAGGAGATCGAACGCCAAATCAACCAACTCGTCTCCAAAGGTTTGATCCAAGTAAGCACTAGCCCAAGCGCGGTCCCCATGATTCTAGTTCAAAAAACGGATGATACGTTGCGGTTATGCATGGATCGTCAATCAATGCTATCACCGTGCGTTATCGACATCCTATACCGCGTCTTGATGACATGCTTGATGAGTTATGTGGAGCCACTATATTTTCGAAAATTTATCTTCGTAGTGGTTACCACCAAATTCGCATGGCCGAAGGTGATGAGTGGAAAACCACCTTCAAGACCAAGCTTGGTCTCTATGAATGGTTGGTTATGCCTTTTGGCTTATCTAACGCCCCATCTACCTTCATGCGCCTCATGAACCATATTTTGAGATCTCTCATTGGGAAGAGTGTAGTTGTTTACTTTGATGACATTCTTGTCTATAGCAAGTCACTAGAAGAGCATGTTACTCATGTTAAGGAGGTCCTTCAAATCCTTTGTCATGAAAAGCTTTATGCTAATCTCCCAAAGTGCACTTTTGCACGAGACAAGCTGATTTTCCTTGGTTTTGTTGTGTCTTCTAATGGCATTGAAGTTGATGTCTCAAAAGTCAAAGACATACGAGATTGGCCCACCCCTACAAATGTTAGTGAACTTCGTAGTTTTCATGGGTTGGCTGGCTTTTACCGTCGCTTTGTGAAAGACTTTCCTACCATTGCTTGCCCCCTCAACGAATTGACCAAGAAAAATGTCACGTTCGTTTGGGAAAAAGCGCAACAAAAGGCTTTTGATGAGCTCAAAAAGAGGCTCACCGAAGCACCACTTCTTGCATTACCGGATTTCACAAAAACATTTGAGATTGAATGTGATGCTAGTGGTATTGGCATTGGTGGCGTCCTTATGCAAAATGGGCGTCCTATTGCTTACCATAGTGAGAAACTTGATGGCGCACGCCACAACTATCCCATTTATGACAAAGCACAGTTTGCCGTGGTTCGAGTACGTCAAGTGTGGCAACACTATCTTTGGCCCAAAGAATTGAGCATCCAGTCCGACCATGAGTCGTTGAAGTATCCTAAGGGCCAAGCCAATTTGAGTAAACACGCATAAAATGGGTTGAGTTCATGGAGTCTTTTCCTTACATTGTCAAATACAAGAAGGGCAAAGAAAATGTGGTAGCGGACGCCTTGTCTCGCAAAAACACAATCCTTCTTACACGACTCGAAGTAAATGTCTTGGGTCTTGATGACATCAAATCTTTGTACGCGTCCGACCCTTTATTTGGACCAATTTTTGCACAATGTTCAATAGACAAAGGGATTGATGATTTCTATTTGCATAAGGGTTTTCTTTTCAAACAAAACAAGCTTTGCATTCCGAAATCGTCTCTCCAACTTTTGCTTCTTCAAGAGTCCCATGGTGGACGCCTTATGGGTCACTTTGGCCGTGACAAGACATATGACATGCTCTCCACTCACTACTTTTGGCCAAAGATGAAGCGCGACGTGGAGCGCCACGTCCAACGATGCACTACATGTATCCAAGCTAAGTCTAAGTCTAACCCCTTTGGTCTTTATATGCCATTGCCTATTCCTTATGCACCTTGGTCGGACATTAGCATGGATTTTGTATTAGGCTTGCCTAGATCTAAACATGGCCATGATTCTATATTTGTGGTAGTGGATCGCTTTTCAAAAATGGCACACTTTATTCCGTGCCATAAGACCGATGATGCTTCACATGTAGCCAATTTGTTTTTCAGGGAAATAATTAGGCTGCACGGTGTACCAAGAACAATCGTCTCCGACCGTGACGTCAAATTCATGAGCTACTTCTGGAAGACTCTCATGGCCAAGCTCGGCATCAAGCTCCTCTTCTCGTCCGCCTCGCATCCTCAAACCGATGGACAAAACAAGGTCGTAAATCGAAGCCTTGGAACACTCCTCCAGGTTTTGATAAAGAAGAACCTTAAAGACTGGGAGGAATGTATTCCACATGCCGAGTTCGCCTACAGCCGCGCCAAGCACTCCACCACCATGAGGAGCCCGTTCATGATCGTCTACGGCTTCGAGCCTCTCACCGCGCTCGATATCCTCCCACTTCCACTTCATGAACGTGCCAATATGGACGTTGTCAAGCGTGCCCAAACAATGAAGAAACTCCATGAAGACACACGAGCTACTATCGAGCAATAAGTCCTTCGCCAAGCATCAAGGCTAAACAAGAACAAGAAAGAGATGACCTTTGATGAGGGCGACCTTGTGTGGATCCACTTGAGTAAAGACCGCTTCCCCAAGGAACGCGCCTCCAAGCTAAAGCCAAGAGGTGATGGACCATTCAAGGTGCTAAAGAGGATCAACAACAACACCTATATCATCGATATACCAACATCGAAGTACCTTGTGAGCTCGACATTCAATGTCAAGGACCTCTCACCCTACCATGGAGAAGATGAAGTTGAGAAGGTTGAAGAGTCGAGGACGACTCTTTCCCAAGGGGGGGAGCTGATGCAACCCGTCCTACGACTGCTACTACATCTACTCCCACGAGCTCCCCAAGTGGACCCATGACTCGCGCCCGAGCCAAACTCCTTCAAGCTAAGGTGAACTCGCTCCTCTCCTTGTGTGCCTTCGATACACCCTTGGATGGCCTGCTACTTCATACGCATACACTGTGCATCATCAGGTACGAAGAGAAGGACCCAAGGAACGGAGGAAACAGAGGGGAAGCAACCAGTCGCTACCAGACGCCAGCGGTACTACCGGTTGAGCTGACCGGTACTACCGGTTCAAGCGGTCCTACTGGCCCCAGCTACCGGACGCTCCAGGAAGAACCACTCCACGCCCCAGACGCCAGCTAATTACTACCAGAACCGGTACTATCGGTGGCTTACCGCCCTCCTACCGCTGCCACAGAGCCTCCGACGGAAGCTCCGTCTGCTCCATCATTTTATGGTACTACTGTATCATGTAATACTATTGCGGGTCATTCAAAGCCACCACTGGGTCCCGACTGAATCTGAACGCATGAGTTCGCCCAGGATTTACCCTTACTATATTTTCCTAATTCGTTCCGAAACTACCCCTGTTTTGTGGCTGGACTATATATAGCCCCCACCCTCTATTGTAAACCCTAGACTTGGATAATAATAGATATTAAGGAAACCCTTTGAGGAACTTATATCTATTGGTCTCATGCTCCTACCAAGGAGCACCAGATTATCCACCCCCCTCTTGGATCTTGCCTAGTGCGTTCAAGTTGTACAAGGCCTTGGGTTCTCGGTTTCTCGCCCCCAAGTCGTCAAGATCTCACCAAGCACCTCGTCCCCTGTTGTTGGTGTGGAGAGCGAGCTTCGCCCAACACCGATCCTAGGGATTATGTTGGACCGGTTGCCACCGGCGTGAGGGATCGACGTGTATCGTGTTTTGTGTGCGTGTGTTCGTGGTTTTCATCCCGTCTTCCCCCGACCACCGCTTTTTCCCCCTCGTTTCCCGTGGAATTCGTGAAAGGTCGGGCCAACCCCAGGGTTACCCCATAACAAAGGGGGCTCGCATAGAGGAACGGATTCACCTTTGGAGTCCATGACGACTTGGCGTAAGTTGGAGACCAAGATGTGGTAACGACCGTAGGTCGGGCTACATCAGACGGGCTGCATCAGCTCCCCCCCTTGGGAAAGAGTCGTCCTGGACTCTTCAACCTTCTCAACTTCATCTTCTCCATGGTAGGGTGAGAGGTCCTTGACATTGAATGTCGAGCTCACAAGATACTTTGATATTGGGATATCGATGATATAGGAGTTGTTGTTGATCCACTTTAGTACCTTGAATGGTCCATCACCTCTTGGCTTGAGTTTGGAGTCGCGTTGCTTGGGGAAGCGGTCTTTACTCAAGTGTATCCACACAAGGTCGCCCTCTTCGAAGATTATCTCTTTCTTGTTCTTGTTTAGCCTTGATGCTTGGCGAAGGACTTTGATGGAGGGGTTAACCTCTTGGGTGGCCCGATCTTCACGGATCTCGTGGTCAAATCGATGGGAAAGCGAGGGGAAAGGGAGAAGGTAGCGGAAGCGAACACACACCTCGCGAAGAACACGATGAACACACGCAAAACTCACACGATACAAGGCCGATTGCTCCCGAGCGGCGGCCACCAGTCCGATAGAATCCTCGCAAGGAAAGATCGGTCAACGTGCTCCCTCAAATCCACATCGGAGAGGGAAGAACACCTTGGGGAGGGTCTTGACAACTTGGAGACGAGACATCGAACTCCAAGGCCTTGTTCAACGATGGATGCGTGATGCAAAGTCCAATCGAGGTTGGTGACGATAGTCGGTCCCCTTGGTAAAGGGGATGAGGCAAAACTAGAGATTCCACAATGGGGGTTGTCTTTAGTCTATCATCTATGCCTAAGGGATACATGAGGGGTGGGGGCTCTATTTATAGGCCAACCACTAAACAAGGGTAGTTTGGGGATAAACTAGGCGAATAGGTAAGTAAAGGGGAATACATGGGCTGTGGCCCAACTAGTGCGCGCAGGCACTGACATGACCGGTAGTACCGGACTTGGGTCCGGTAGTACCGCTGACCGGTAGTACCGGGTCCAGATCCGGTAGTACCGCTTGCAGTCCTGGGACTTCTGTTGGCGTCGTCTGTATGGGGCGGTAGTAGTGGGCGGTAGTACCGCTGGCCGGTAGTACCGGTCGCCAGATCCGGTAGTACCGCTGGAGACAGAGAGCATTTGGCGATCTGTCTTCTTCCGCCTCCTCTTCCAAGCCTCCGTCTTGTCGGGCTTGATGTTCCGGGCTTCCTCCCTTGCCTCCGTACTGGTCGGTGTGAACCTATCATGCATATGTGACGGAGTATGAAGTAGCATACCATTCAATAGGGTAGGAAGGGGGCTCGCATAGAGGAACGGATTCACCTTTGGAGTCCATGACGACTTGGCGTAAGTTGGAGACCAAGATGTGGTAACGACCGTAGGTCGGGCTACATCAGCTCCCCCCCCTTCAAAAAGAGTCGTCCTCGACTCTACATGCTCATCACAAATTAGAAGCGGTCGAGAGACCTTCTTGATCCTGGGGTTCACCATATAGTCGTCCTCGGGAAGATTGACTTGACAACACTTCAATGTTCCTTCACCTTCCATGACGCCTACAAAGCTCACGACAAAAGCGAAGCAACACTCAAAGCGTAGCCAATTCATGAAGATTATAGCATGAGTCCTCAAGTAGAAGGAAGTCACCTTAGCTTGCAGAGATAGCTCGATGAAGGGTAGCCATAGGTAACTCTCTTCGGTTCTTCTTGTCAACATATAGTCCATAGAGGTTGACGTGTATGCATTTGTACCTTCATACAACAAAGACCAAGCAAGATATGTTTGTGTGTGATAGAGGAGCATGTCATTTGTGGCATGTACATTCTTGTTCACAACACGATTAGCACAACTCAAGTATAGCAAACGTGATGCATATGCAAGGTCAAAGTGCATGTAAGTTGTTGCAAAATCATCCAAATGTGGGAACTCAAAAACTCCATATAACATCTTATTGTGGCACTCAAAGCAATCAAATAGAAATTTTATCAACATCTTTGATGCAAAGCTTGGAGAATTTGGAAAAAACACAAAAAGAAGAATGTCCAAAACAACCTCATTATGTGTGCCAACCAACCATTGGAAAGAGAAATTGTTCGACATGTTGGATGTCACACACAAATCATCGATAGCAAATATCATGGGAATATGAGTATCCCAAGCGGAAGCCAAAGTAACGTGTTTGCAAACAAACCAAATGAAAGAGTAAGTGGTCCTTATGTTTGTTGCAACAACAAGACGAGATTCTTGGAAGCTCTCATGACAATACATGTTCTTAATGGAATTGTGGTTGCACACAAAACATCGGAAAGGTAAATTGTTCAACATTTTTGTTGCAACACACAAAGCATCATTATCTAAAAGCGAAGAAACATGAATGTCAGAAGGGAAGATAATACCATTAACATGCTTGCAATCAAACCATAGGAAAGAGCAATTTGCCAACATGAAAGATGCAAAGCATCCAAAAGGTATCAGAGCTGGGTTCGATCTTGAACTCACTTGTGGGATGCTCTCAAGAGCTCTTTTTGTCAACTCGTGCTCAACCGAGGTTGACATGATAATGCGGGTACCTACACATATCAAACACAAAAGGAAGAACGTGTGTGCATGGTAGAGATACACATCATCCATCATGACGTATCTCTTCTTGTGCACATCACCATTAATGTCAATTAAGTATGAAATAGATGCATGGTGAGTATGCAAGTGGGGAACATGCTTATCATGTCAATCATCAAACTCTCCAAAAATTGAGAAAGCTATGGGGGCCATCTCATTATAACGCATGTGGTCAACATTGTTGCAAGCAAAACAAGTGAAATAGCAAGCATTCATCTTATTGCAAGCAACGGGAGAAATTGAATGACTAGCATGACAACGCATGTCCAAAGCAATTGGAGGATACACACAAGATGCATAACATGTCATGTTTATGGCAATGATATCGCAATCAAAAAATTCCACATGATCAATATTATGCAAAGGCAAATCATCACATGGGAAAGTGGATGAAGCATATGTAATGTCACAAGTATCATCCATAGCATGCATATCCTCACAATTCATCATGTCCACTAGTGGGATCATGGCATCATCAACACCCTTATTGTTACCTTGTTCATACCTCCCATATGAAGTGGGTGTTGTGGAAGTAGTGGTCTCCTTGTGGACGACTTCGTCTTCTTGATGTAGCCATGGCATAGCATCTACCATGTACATCTTCTCCAATTGAGGCATCATTGCTTCATGGATTGGCGCTTCTTCATCCATGGAACCTAGCGTAACACAAGAGAACACACTAGAGGTAGAGGGTAAGTTGTTAGAAATCGAAATGGTCTCACTTGACCTATCAACTACCACTCTCAACTCACTAGGAGTATCGCTCATGCCCTCCAAGTGGAAGCACTCAATCTCACATAAGGTGGAGTCACTCATCTCACTCTTGTTCTCACTCAAGTGGGCTAAGTGGCTCTCATACTCACATGGGATTGGTACCACATCATCACTCAAGCATATGGGGGTAGGCTCGGTTTCCTCAACTCCATGCGCCTCATTTGGTGAAGGGAAAATCCCATGCTCACCATTCTTGACCTTGTCGCCTTCAAGGTTGGATGCCATAAGGTGGGCATCATCGCTCTCCTCCATGGTCGAAGGGAAAATCCCATGCTCGACCGTCTTGTGGCCATCTCGTAGTAGTGGTGGAGGTAGGCTCATGCTATCCAACTTGGCGAAGTAGAGGCCTTCATTTTCCTCGTTCATGAGGTCTTCAAATGCAAGCGTAGTCGTTGAAGCTTGATGGCGTGGACGAAGGCTTGCTCTTGGTGCCATTTTGGTGGTGGCACAAGAAGTTGAAGGTGCCTTGTGATGGTGTCGACGGAGGTCATTGGCGTGCCTTGCCGATGGTTGGTGTAGGTGGCGCATTTGGTCATCCACATGACGCTCGCGACGATGACCCTTGTCCTTGGCACTCTTCCTTGTAAGTTTTTCTAATGAGCGCAAAGCATCATTAGTCTTGGCGACCATCCTCATGTTTTTGTCGAAGTCGTTGTCCATGTCCTTCTTGAAGTTGTGGAGGTCGCTTTGGAACTTGTCCATTTGATGATGGACCTTGGCGCACTCGAGTTGGAGGCTCCGTCTTGGTCAGTGCGACGTGAGGAGCTTCGCGTTGTCGTTCTTGAAGTCGTCCATGCTTGGGGAATCATTGTTGTTGTAGTACTCCATATCACCCAAGCATGTGGAGCCATTGTTGGTGTAGTGCTCCATAATGTTATCCATGCTTATGGAGACATAGGCATGGTGTCTCATCGTGGATTCTTCATAGAAATAATCCTCGGTTTCGGAGTCCCTAGACATGATTCACAAGACCAAGCGGTGTATATGGAAGTGGTAGTGGGAGGTAGGGATACAACGTCAAACCTTACTTTACCTTGGAAGATCGTATCGTGCAAGTGGACACACTTGAGAGCAATAAACCAAGCAAAGTGAAGTTCACGCGAAACACCAAAACCCAACTACCAACAAAACACACACACACACACAAGGCCTATGGTGGATAGGAATGGAAAGTGGCATGTCAATAAACAATCCGAAATCAAGATATTGTAATGGCAAGTAAAGAACCACAATGATCACAAATCAAAACAAGTCAATCCACAAGATAGGAAATATGTACAAGGAAACACACACGGTGGGATAAATGGGACTTGTGCGACGGAGAAAGTGAGCTAAGAACCAAATGATTACCTAGCGAAGACTATAAGCTCGTGTCACACAAGTACAAGGAGAGACGCTAGTTCGATTGCACAAAATTGGTGGGCTACAAGATATGCACAATAAGTACCACCTATATGATGTTCATATTTCTTTCTTTTTCTCTTTTTATTTTTTCTATTTTTTTTTCTTTTTCTTTTTCACTTGCCTCTTCCTTGTGCCAACAACTATACAAGATAACTATATGAGATAGCGCTCACAGTGTTTGCTCAGAATTCTACAAGGTATCAAATGTGCATAGCCCAAGCAATCATAAGAAGAACTAGTCTCAATAGGTGTTTGTTGCTCGCAAAGATAGTGGGGTTCACAAAGGAATGCAAGTGGGGAGAAGTCGCGGAATGTTTATACCTTTCGTCGACGATCTTCACCCTTTATTGTTGGATTCCGCCTTGCTCACAGAATTTGGATGGAGTAGATAGCATGAACAACGTGGATGACGATGTAGAGCTCCTTCTCCTCTTCGAAACGAGCTAAAGAACACCAAAATCCGAGTTCGAATGCAAAAGTTATGCTCAAAACGGTGAGAGGCTGAAATCTGGGAACCTGCTGTTTTCTTTCTGTACTAGGCGGTAGTACCGGATTTTGGGCCCGGTAGTACCGGAAAATGGCGGTAGTACCGGATTTTAAGCCCGGTAGTACCGCTGGGTCCAGAAACTCCGAGTTTTGACGCGTTTTCGCGATTTTTGGGTGATTTGGGCGGAAAATCTTTAAGAAAAGCACCAAATCGAAGGGGGAAATCAAAGAATTAGGCCATGGAAACGCAGGGGAAGGTAGATCAACTAGTTTAGCAAGTAATCCATGGATCAAAACCTACCAAAACTCACTCAAATCACAGATCGATCCAAAACACGAATTGGGGCTATTTTTGGTGGAATTTTCGAATTTATGAGGAAAAGACCAAATCGATGAGAAATCCGTGGCAACCAAAAGCTGCTGATACCAGATGATGGAAGGGTTAACCTCTTGGGTGGCCCGATCTTCACGGATCTCGTGGTCAAATCGATGGGAAAGCGAGGGGAAAGGGAGAAGGTAGCGGAAGCAAACACACACCTCGCGAAGAACACGATGAACACACGCAAAACTCGCATGATACAAGGCCGATTTCTCCCGAACGGCGGCCACAGGTCCGATAGAATCCTCGCAAGGAAAGATCGGTCAACGTGCTCCCTCAAATCCACATCGGAGAGGGAAGAACACCTTGGGGAGGGTCTTGACAACTTGGAGACGAGACGTCGAACTCCAAGGCCTTGTTCAACGATGGATGCGTGATGCAAAGTACAATCAAGGTTGGTGACGATAGTCGGTCCCCTTGGTAAAGGGGATGAGGCAAAACTAGAGATTCCACAATGGGGGTTGTCTTTAGTCTATCATCTATGCCTAAGGGATACATGAGGGGTGGGGGCTCTATTTATAGGCCAACCACTAAACAAGGGTAGTTTGGGGATAAACTAGGCGAATAGGTAAGTAAAGGGGAATACATGGGCTGTGGCCCAACTAGTGCGCACAGGCACTAACATGATCGGTAGTACCGGACTTGGGTCCGGTAGTACCGGGTCCAGATCCGATAGTACCGCTTGCAGTCCTGGGACTTCTGTTGGCGTCGTCTGTATGGGGCGGTAGTAGTGGGCGGTAGTACCGCTGGCCGGTAGTACCGGTCGCCAGATCCGGTAGTACCGCTGGAGACAGAGAGCATTTGGCGATCTGTCTTCTTCCGTCTCCTCTTCCAAGCCTCCGTCTTGTCGGGCTTGATGTTCCGGGCTTCCTCCCTTGCCTCCGTACTGGTCGGTGTGAACCTATCATGCATATGTGACGGAGTATGAAGTAGCATACCATTCAATAGGGTAGGAAGGGGGCTCACATAGAGGAACGGATTCACCTTTGGAGTCCATGACGACTTGGCGTAAGTTGGAGACCAAGATGTGGTAACGACCGTAGGTCGGGCTACATAAGACTTGTTGCTCGATATTAGCTCGTGTGTCTTCATGGAGTTTCTTCACTGTTTGGGCACGCTTGACAACGTCCATATTGGCACGTTCATGAAGTGGAAGTGGAAGGATATCCAGCGTGGTGAGAGGCTCGAAACCATAGACGATCATGAACGGGCTCCTCATGGTGGTGGAGTGCTTGGCACGGTTGTAGGCGAACTCGGCGTGTGGAATACATTCCTCCCAGTCTTTAAAAGTTCTTCTTTATCAACACCCGGAGGAGTGTTCCAAGGCTTCGATTGACGACCTCGGTTTGTCCATCGGTTTGAGGATGCGAGGCGGACAAGAAGAGGAGCTTGATGCCGAGCTTGGACATGAGAGTCTTCCAGAAGTAGCTCATGAATTTGACGTCGCGGTCGGAGACGATTGTTCTTGCTACACCGTGCAGCCTAATTATTTCCCTGAAAAACAAATTGGCTACATGTGAAGCATCATCGGTCTTATGGCACGGAATAAAGTGTGCCATTTTTGAAAAGCGATCCACTACCACAAATAAAGAATCATGTCCATGTTTAGATCTAGGAAAGCCTAATAAAAAATCCATGCTAATGTCCGACCAAGGTGTATGAGGAATCGGTAATGGCATATAAAGACCAAAGGGGTTGGACTTAGACTTAGCTTGGATACATGTAGTGCATTGTTGGACGTGGCACTCCACGTCGCGCTTCATCTTTGGCCAAAAGTAGTGAGTGGAGAGCATGTCATACGTCTTGTCACGGCCAAAGTGACCCATAAGGCCTCCACCATGGGACTCTTGAAGAAGCAAAATTTGGAGAGACGACTTCGGAATGCAAAGCTTGTTTTGTTTGAAAAGAAAACCCTTATGCAAATAGAAATCATCAATCCCTTTGTCTATTGAACATTTTGCAAAAATTGGTCCAAAGAAAGTGTCGGACGCGTACAAAGATTTTATGTCATCAAGACCCAAGACATTTACTTTGAGTCGTGTAAGAAGGCTTGTGTTTTTGCGAGACAAGGCGTCCGCTACCACATTTTCTTTGCCCTTCTTGTATTTGACAATGTAAGGAAAAGACTCCATGAACTCAACCCATTTTGCGTGCCTTTTACTCAAATTGGCTTGGCCGACATCCCTTCTATTGATACAACCGTTGTACCTACAGCAACACACATACAAGGACCCATCACAAGATCTCGTGCCAAACAACTTAACTATCAGGTACTTTCGTTTCTTGGAACTATTCCTCACATACATGAGAATATGATGCTGCCTAAGTCAGATGTATTTCTTACTCTTAGGAATGATGGACCAAGCATGGATGAGAGGGACAAGCATTGGAGCATGGCCATGCATGGAGATGGTAGCAAGCATGTGATGATCCAAGAGAAGGCCACGGATGAAGATTTCAGAACTTTGAGGCCACCATAATGAAGAAAGAAGGCTTGGACGAAATATTCAAGATCAATACTTTACGAATTCGTCCATAGCTTAATATGGTGCTGTGACACCTTTTATTTTGGGCCAGGCCCATGTAATTTTCGCAGGATTTTAATTAGCCACTTTTTAGAGTCCGTATTTGAGGGGAAAAGGACTTTTAGGGTTGGATTCGGCCACCACTTCCATGGCTGGCCGAAACCCCACCTTTTCGCCATTAAATACTACCCATAGCCGACCCCATAGACTCGGATTTTGTTTAGACATTGTTAGCCATAGTCGCAACTTCGCCAAGGCTCGGCGTCAGAGGCCTCTTGTACTTCGCACCTATTCAGGATCCCACCTTTTCAATAAAGCTTTCCTCTTAATCCAATATCTTGATTGCAATATTGGTTCTTACTTGTTCTCGATTTCAGGTAGGAATTAAGACCCTCGCTGGTCGGTGATCGTGTTCCCGCAGGATCGGTAACCTCCGGAGATTGGCCTAGCGATTGCATTGGCGCTCGTGCTTTCGCACGTAGTCGGATCGTCAAGCCGAACTCCACCAAATCGATTATCTTCATCTCATCGAAGATCGGACACCTTTGCCCTATCAAGTGGTATCAGTTCAGGTTGCTCGGTGAGATTTTACTGTTTTCGTAGATTAGATCTATTTTTTACCTATAACCCACGAAAAAGCCAAAAACAAAGTTAGAGTTTAGATCCATCCCATAACCAATCTACGCCTCGCATTATCTTTTCAGTTTTTGCATTGTTGAATTTGTGTCTACGTCGTCGCGTCGAGTTCTTTGGTGTATCGTCCCTTAGAGTTTCGAGTTCTGATCATAGTAGTCACCGCCACACTCGCCGATCACCGCCACCATATTCCGCCGCCATATACCCTGCCACCATAAACCCTAATACTCCGCCACCGCCTTCCTACCGCGCCACAGATCCGATTCGCTAACGTGGTACGAGTCCGAGTAGAGTTATTGTTTCCTAGTTATTTCTTTTTACTCTCCTTATTTGTTGTTTCCGTGTTAAGCTAAAGTCCGTGTCGAGCTCCGAGTCCGGTCGTAAGTCCAGAAGGAGAGCAAAAAAAAAAATTCTGGAACCGCCTCTGAAAATTTTTTCTTGTTATACTAGTTTTCGACCCCGGGGATCACTTTTCTCCATCGGCCGTTATAGCGATATTTTTTTGGCGCCGGCGCGCTTTCCGTAGCAAAATAAAAAAAAATCGAATTTTTTGTGTGGCTAACCTATTTTTAGACCCCGTAGATCAGTTCTAGACACTCGCCATCATAGTGATTTTCTGCATCTCGGTTCGCTTTTCAGGGTGCCATATCATCATACAGTGCTTGTTGTGTCGCGTCGTGACATCGTTGGTGATCTAGGCTCGCGTCTCTAGTACGGTCTAGCCTAGGACCAGCACAGTACCGTCGTTGAGCATTCTTTCAACTTTTGCATTGCTGTTTTGATAATTGCTAACCCCCCTTGCTAAGCCTTCCCAGAGCTCCACAGATATTCTCCACGTGCGGTGTCTCGACTCCTGGTAATCGCTTGGTTCAATCTCTGGACCCACTGATCCTCGCGGTTGCACATCGCCTTTTCCTGCTGTTTGGTAATAACTTGTAAGAGCTTCGTATATTGCTTGATGGATTACGCGTGACTTCCACCATATTTCCGTACTATATACCTGTGCTTTTTAAGGACTAACCATGACAGATACTTCGCGGAACCCTGCCACAATGACGAACGAAGAACTACATGCCCACTTCTCCGCGCTCTTGGTGATCGCCTTGAAGACGTGGATACGCGCCTCGGGAGTTTGACACCAAGCTCACCAACGTTGTGGACAAGATCGATGGACTCGAAATCCTTCAACGCCAAGCAGCGTTCGGTTCAAGGAGCTTTTGAACAGATTGCCCGCACCGCACCCACCACACATGGCGCAGGCGCATCCGATCACGCAGGTGGATGCTGGTTATTTGCCGCGCACCCGGCTGACTACGCTGCGGTGACCCTCGAGACTTCGCCCTTGGCTCTTTGCGACATTGGGGGACAGGCAGCGGTACTACTACGACCCGACGACGACGACCTGTTTGGCGAGGAGGTTGAACAACCTCCACGGTACTGGCCGTCCCCGACATTACTATCGCTCAACCACCGATACGTGATGATGATCATGTTGCAAAGCTTAAATTAAATATTCCATCTTTTGAGGGTAAATATAATCCTGATGCATATCTTACATGGGAGATGGAAGTAGAACAACGTTTTGCATGTTTAAAATATCCTGAGAATATGCGTGTTAGTGCTGCTACATGTGAATTTACTAAATTTGCTTCCCTTTGGTGGTCTGAGTATTGTCGTTTAAATCCTACTACTATTCCTAGTACTTGGACTGCTTTAAAAACTGCTATGCGTGTTCGTTTTGTACCTCCCACTTATCAACGTGATTTACTAAAGAATCTGACACGTTTAGAGCAAGGGAAAAATTCTGTAGAAGAGTATTATCAGGAATTGCAAACGGGGATGGTTCGGTGTGGTCTTGTTGAATCTAATGAACAAATGCTTGCATGTTTCTTTGGTGGATTAAACAAGGACATTCAGCACATCTTAGATTATAAGGAATATAATTCTATCACTCGTTTGTTTCATCTTGCTTGCAAAGCTGAACGTGAAGTGCAGGATCGCCAAACACCATGGAGGAGGACTAATAATTCTGCAGGTCGCACATCCTCTTGGACATCCCGACAATCAGCGCCTCCTCGTGATTCGCCACCAGCTACTACCACATCCAAGGCCACCACAAGATTTCCAGCTGCTCCTCCACCATCATCCAATGCTCCTGCTCGTAGTGCATCTTCTATGGCTTCCACGGGTAAGACAAAGGATATACAATGCCGCAAGTGCTGGGGTTTTGGTCATATTGAGAGACAGTGCACAACACAACGTGTGATGATGGTGCGAGAAGATGGTCAATACGATTCAGCGAGTGACTTCGATGAAGATACACTAGCCCTTATTTCTGCTCGAGATGGAGACAATTCTAATGCTGATGAAGAGCCAGAGGTAATGGGAGCTGAATCTGCTGATCAATACAAGAGCTTAATTGCACAACGTGTGTTGAGTGTGCAATTGAGCAAATCTGAGCAAAATCAACGCCACAACCTGTTCCAAACACGTGGTGTTGTCAAGGACAGAGCTATATGGAGCATCATTGATGGAGGGAGTTGTAATAATCTGGCCAGTGTTGACATGGTAGAGAAGCTTGCGCTTCCAACAAGACAACGCCCACATTCATATTACATCCAATGGTTTGAGAGTTCTCGCAAGATCAAGGTAACAAGAACAGTACGCGTGCATTTTACTATTGGTACATATTCTATTTTGTTGATTGTGATGTTGTACCTATGCAAGCTTGTTCTTTGTTACTTGGTAGACCATGGCAATTTGATAAAGAATCTGTTCATAATGGCAAAACTAATCACTATTCTCTTATGCATGATGGAAAGAAAATTGGTCTAAAACCTATGACTCCTGAACAGATTTTAAAAGATGATCTTGCTAGAGCTAGTAGAGCTAAAACTGAGGAGAAAAATAAAAGTGAGAATCAGATTGTTCTGCAGATTTTATACCACAAAAGAACACTAAATCTGATTCTACACATGCTACTGAAATTCGTTTGAAGAGTCCATGTATGCTTGCAAATAAAATTGATATTGCTGAACTAGATGTAAACAATACTCAATGTTATGCAATTGTTTGCAAAGAGGTTTTGTTTTCATTTGAGGATATGCCTCCTTCTTTGCCACCCGCTATTGCTAACCTTTTGCAGGAATATGAGGACGTCTTTCCCGCTGAGCTGCCACCAGGACTACCTCCTATTAGAGGAATTGAGCACCAAATTGATCTAATTCCTGGTGCCACGTTGCCCAACCGCGCGCCATATAGAACCAATCCAGAGGAGACAAAGGAGATACAACGCCAAATTCAGGAACTACTCGACAGAGATCATATTCGTGAGTCCCTTAGCCCCTGTGAAGTTCCTATGATTTTGGTACATAAGAAAGATGGTTCTTCGCGCATGTGTACTGATTGTTGAGCTATCAATAATATTATTATTCGATATCGTCATCCTATTCCACGTTTAGATGACATGCTTGATGAATTGAGTGGCTCTACCATGTTTTCTAAACTTGATTTGCGTAGTGGTTACCACCAGATTCGTATGAAATTAGGAGATGAATGGAAAACAACATTTAAAACTAAGTTCGGTTTATATGAGTGGTTAGTGATGCCGTTTGGTTTAACTAATGCACCTAGCACTTTCATGAGATTAATGAACGAAGTTTTACGTGCTTTCATTGGACGTTTTGTGGTAGTCTACTTTGATGATATTCTGATTTATAGCAAATCTTTAGAGGATCATTTGGACCATTTACGTGCTGTTTTCAATGCTTTACGTGATGCACGTTTGTTTTGTAACCTTGAGAAGTGCACCTTTTGCACCAATCGAGTTGCGTTTCTTGGCTATGTTGTTACATCACAGGGTATTGAAGTGGATCCAGCCAAGATTGAAGCTATTGAGAATTGGCCGCAGCCCAAGGCGGTCACACAAGTGAGGAGTTTTCTTGGCCTCGCTGGTTTTTATAGGCGCTTTGTCAAAGACTTTTGGATCAATTGCCGGGCCGCTGAATGAGCTTACCAAGAAGGATGTGCCCTTTGTTTGGGGCGATGCACAACAACAGGCCTTCGTCATATTGAAAGATAAGCTAACACATGCTCCCTTACTCCAACTTCCTGATTTTACTAAGACTTTTGAGCTTGAATGTGATGCTAGTGGAATTGGTTTGGGAGGGGTGTTATTACAAGAGGGAAAACCTGTTGCATATTTTAGTGAGAAATTGAGTGGGGCTAGTCTGAACTATTCTACTTATGATAAAGAATTATATGCATTAGTTCGGACATTAGAAACTTGGCAACATTATCTATGGCCTAAGGAATTTGTTATTCATTCTGATCATGAATCTTTGAAGCATATTCGTAGTCAAGCTAAGTTGAATCGTCGTCATGCAAAGTGGGTTGAATTTATTGAGTCTTTTCCTTATGTTATCAAACACAAAAAGGGTAAAGATAATATTATTGTTGATGCTTTTTCGCGTCGTTATGCTTTGTTATCTCAACTTGACTTCAAAGTATTTGGATTGGAAACTATTAAGGAACAATATGTGCATGATGCTGAATTTAAAGATGTGTTGCAGAATTGTAGAGATGGTAGAGCATGGAACAAGTTTGTCTTCAATGATGGATTTGTGTTCCGTGCTAACAAACTATGCATTCCGGATAGTTCTGTTCGTCTTTTGTTGTTACAGGAGGCGCATGGAGGAGGATTGATGGGACACTTTGGTGTCAAGAAGACGGAGGATGTTCTTGATGCACACTTCTTTTGGCCACGTATGCGTCGAGATGTTGAGAGATTTTGATAGGGCAAAGGTGTCCGATCTTTCGATGAGATGAAGATAATCGATTTGGTGGAGTTCGGGCTTGACGATCCGACTACACGTGCGAGCACGAGCGCCAATGCAATCGCTAGGCCAATCTCCTGGAGGTTACCGATCCTGCGGGAACGCGATCAGCCTAACCAGCGAGGGTCTTAATTCCTACCTGAAATCGAGAACAAGTAAGAACCAATATTGCAATCAAGATATTGCGGATTAAGAGGAAAGCTTTATTGAAGAGGTGGGATCCTGAATAGGTGCGAAGTACAAGAGGCCTCTATGACGCTCGAGCCTTGGCGAAGTTGCGACTATGGCTAACTTAATGTCTAAACAAAATCCGAGTCTAGGGGGTCGGCTATGGGGAGTATTTAAGGGCGAAAAGGTGGGGTTTCGGCCAGCCATGGAAGTGGTGGCCGAATCCAACCCTAAAAGTCCTTTTCCTCAAATCTGGACTCTAAAAAGTGGCTAATTAAAATCCTGCGAAAATTACATGGGCCTCGCCCAAAATAAAAGGTGTGTCGCACCATATTAAGCTATGGACGAATTCGTAAAGTATTGATCTTGAATATTTCGTCCAAGCCTTCTTTCTTCATTATGGTGGCCTCAAAGTTCTGAAATCTTCATCCGTGGCCTTCTCTTGGATCATCACATGCTTGCTGCCATCTCCATGCATGGCCATGCTCCAATGCTTGTCCATCATTCCTAAGAGTAAGAAATACATCTGACTTAGGCAGCATCATATTCTCATGTATGTGAGGAATAGTTCCAAGAAACGGAAGTACCTGATAGTTAAGTTGTTTGGCACGAGATCTTGTGATGGGTCCTTGTATGTGTGTTGTTGTAGGTACAACGGTTGTATCAATAGAAGGGATGTCCACATCATGCTCCCCTTCTTGAATTGAAGTCGTCCTCGACGCAATCTCATCTTCCTCACCAAAGTAAGGCTTCAAATCTGCAATGTTAAACGTAGGACTAACAAAGTCTGCAGGCAACTCAAGTTTATATGCATTATCATTTATTTTCTCTAACACCTTAAAGGGACCAGCAGCACGTGGCATTAACTTAGACTTGCGTAAATCAGGAAAACGATCTTTACGCAAATGTAACCAAACAAGATCGCCAACATCAAACACAACATGCTTTCTCCCTTTATCCCCAGCAAGTTTATACTTCGCATTCATGTGTTCAATGTTTGCTTTAGTAGTCTTATGCAAGTTTAATATCATTTCAGCGCGTTGTGTAGCATCCAAATTATGTTGCACCGAAGAAGGTAAAGGCAATAAATCAATAGGTGCACGAGGAACAAAACCATACACAATCTCAAATGGGCACATCTTTGTGGTAGGCAATGTAACGATTATAAGCAAATTCTATATGAGGTAAGCACTCTTCCCACAATTTTAAGTTCTTCTTTAAAACACCCCGCAACATAGTAGACAAAGTTCTATTTACTACTTCAGTTTGACCATCAGTTTGGGGATGACATGTAGTACTAAAGAGCAATTTAGTCCCCAACTTAGCCCATAAACATCTCCAAAAGTGGCTAAGAAATTTAGTATCACGATCAGAGACAATAGTATTTGTCACACCATGCAAACGAACAATTTCACGAAAGAACAAATCAGCAATATGCGCAGCATCATCCGTTTTATGACAAGGAATAAAGTGTGCCATCTTAGAAAACCGATCCACAACAACAAAAATACTATCCCTCCCCTTCTGTGTTCGTGGCAATCCCAAAACAAAGTCCATAGAAATATCCTCCCAAGGAACACTAGGAACAGGAAGAGGCATATATAAACCATATGGATTAAGGCGAGACTTAGCTTTTTGACAAGTCTTAGCGTGCCACAAATCTCTCAACATCTTGGCCAAAAGAAGTGTGCAGCAAGAACATCCTCCGTCTTCTTGACACCAAAGTGTCCCATCAATCCTCCTCCATGCGCCTCTGGTAACAACAAAAGACGAACAGAACTATCTGGAATGAATAGTTTGTTAGCACGGAACACAAATCCATCATTGAAGACGAACTTGTTCCAAGTTCTACCATCTCTACAATTCCGCAACACATCTTTAAATTCAGCATCATGCACATATTGTTCCTTAATAGTTTCTAATCCAAATATTTTGAAGTCAAGTTGAGATAACAAAGTATAACGGCGCGACAAAGCATCAGCAATAATATTATCTTTACCCTTTTTGTGTTTGATAACATAAGGAAAAGACTCAATAAATTCAACCCACTTTGCATGACGATGATTCAACTTAGCTTGACTACGAATATGCTTCAAAGATTCATGATCAGAATAAATAACAAATTCCTTAGGCCATAGATAATGTTGCCAAGTTTCTAATGTCCGAACCAACGCATATAATTCTTTATCATAAGTAGAATAGTTCAGACTAGCCCAACTCAATTTCTCACTAAAATATGCAACAGGTTTTCCCTCTTGTAATAACACCCCTCCCAAACCAATTCCACTAGCATCACATTCAAGCTCAAAAGTCTTAGTAAAATCAGGAAGTTGGAGTAAGGGAGCATGTGTTAGCTTATCTTTCAATATGACGAAGGCCTGTTGTTGTGCATCGCCCCAAACAAAGGGCACATCCTTCTTGGTAAGCTCATTCAGCGGCGCGGCAATTGATCCAAAGTCTTTGACAAAGCGCCTATAAAAACCAGCGAGGCCAAGAAAACTCCTCACTTGTGTGACTGTCTTGGTCTGCGGCCATTCTCAATAGCTTCAATCTTGGCTGGATCCACTTCAATACCCTGTGATGTAACAACATAGCCAAGAAACGCAACTCGATTGGTGCAAAAGGTGCACTTCTCAAGGTTACCAAACAAACGTGCATCACGTAAAGCATTGAAAACAGCACGTAAATGGTCCAAATGATCCTCTAAAGATTTGCTATAAGTCAAAATATCATCAAAGTAGACTACCACAAAACGTCCAATGAAAGCACGTAAAACTTCGTTCATTAATCTCATGAAAGTGCTAGGTGCATTAGTTAAACCAAACGGCATCACTAACCACTCATATAAACCGAAATTAGTTTTAAATGCTGTTTTCCATTCATCTCCTAATTTCATACGAATCTGGTGGTAACCACTACGCAAATCAACTTTAGAAAACATGGTAGAGCCACTCAATTCATCAAGCATGTCATCTAAACGTGGAATAGGATGACGATATCGAATAGTAATATTATTGATAGCTCTACAATCAGTACACATGCGCGAAGAACCATCTTTCTTAGGTACCAAAATGATAGGAACAACACAGGGGCTAAGGGACTCACGAATATGATCTCTGTTGATAGGGCAAAGGTGTCCGATCTTTCGATGAGATGGTGATAATCGATTTGGTGGAGTTCGGGCTTGACGATCCGACTACACGTGCGAGCACGAGCGCCAATGCAATCGCTAGGCCAATCTCCTGGAGGTTACCGATCCTGCGTGAACACGATCGGCCTGACCAGCGAGGGTCTTAATTCCTACCTGAAATCGAGAACAAGTAAGAACCAATATTGCAATCAAGATATTGCGGATTAAGAGGAAAGCTTTATTGAAGAGGTGGGATCCTGAATAGGTGCGAAGTACAAGAGGCCTCTGCGACGCTCGAGCCTTGGCGAAGTTGCGACTATGGCTAACTTAATGTCTAAACAAAATCCGAGTCTAGGGGGTCGGCTATGGGGAGTATTTAAGGGCCAAAAGGTGGGGTTTCGGCCAGCCATGGAAGTGGTGGCCGAATCCAACCCTAAAAGTCCTTTTCCCCTCAAATACGGACTCTAAAAAGTGGCTAATTAAAATCCTGCGAAAATTACATGGGCCTGGCCCAAAATAAAAGGTGTCGCAGCACCATATTAAGCTATGGACGAATTCGTAAAGTATTGATCTTGAATATTTCGTCCAAGCCTTCTGTCTTCATTATGGTGGCCTCAAAGTTCTGAATCTTCATCCGTGGCCTTCTCTTGGATCACCACATGCTTGCTGCCATCTCCATGCATGGCCATGCTCCAATGCTTGTCCCTCTCATCCATGCTTGGTCCATCATTCCTAAGAGTAAGAAATACATCTGATTTAGGCAGCATCATATTCTCATGTATGTGAGGAATAGTTCCAAGAAACGAAAGTACCTGATAGTTAAGTTGTTTGGCACGAGATCTTGTGATGGGTCCTTGTATGTGTGTTGCTGTAGGTACAACGGTTGTATCAATAGTTGTTGCAGCCCAACACATGGCATTCACTATTGGTCCACACCATGCTACATCAACCACACCCTCAAAGGTGAACTCATTCCAAACCCCACCCTCCTTTGGCTATCATGTGAATGGAATCCTACTTGACACACGTGCCAATGCTATGACCAGGACCATGACCATGACACCAAGAGGAGATGACAAGAGGACCCCAGAGATCAAGACCCCCAAGCAAGAGGCCTGGAAGAGAAGACGCAAGAAGCTGTTGAAGCTAGACCGGAGTCTCCGGTCCAGACCAGAGTCTCCGGTCTACCACACCGGAGTCTTCGGCCCACCTCCGGTCCGACCCCCAACCCAGCGCCCAGGACAGCCAGAAGGCCCCTCCGGAGACGACACCGGAGACTGACCGGAGTCTCCGGTCCAGACCGGAGTCTCCGGCCAGCACACCGGAGTCTCCGGACCAAGCGTCAGAGCATGCCTCGGGTTGGGCCTGGCCCATGTAACGCCCAGAACTTCCTATTTATGCCTGTTTTACCCCTAGCTCGTGGCTGGCCTATATATAAGCCCCCACCCCCTCCTTGAAACCCTGGAGTTGATGATGAAAGAAGGCTTATGCCTAACCCTAGATGGGAACCCCTCTCTATAGTTAATCTATGAGTTGTACAAGGCCTTGGAGTTCGGTTGTTCGTCTCCAAGTCGTCAAGACCCTCCTCAAGTGTTTGGTCTCTCCTCATCAAGGATTCTAGTAGTGCTAGGTCTCTCCCTTTGGGATTCTACTTGGTTGCTACTCTCTCCTTTTGATTTGGATTCTATCATCCGCTTGCCGATCTCTCCTTTGGTGATTCTACCTAACGGTCTCTCGCCGAGGATTCTATTGGATTGGTTGTTCGAACCAACGGGAGCAAATCGAATCGGGTTGTGTTTGCGTGTGTTTGTATCTTTACCTTGCATTTGTGTTGCGTTCATCGTGTTCATCGGGTATCCCCTCACTCCTCGCATCAAATCCGTGAAGATCGGGCCACCCTAGGGTCAATCCCACAAGTGATCCCATATCAACTGGTATCAGCAACTTTTGGTTGCCACGGATTTGACTTCGTTCCCCCAAATCCACCATAAATTCGAAAATACCAAAAAAAATTAGCCCCAATTTGCTTTTGGATCTATCTCTTGATTTGGTGAGTTGATTGTGGTTTTGATCCATTAGAAACTTGTCCTTGGATTTGGTCTACCTTTGCCCAGCGTTTCCTAGCCCAATTTGGTCGAAATTTTCTGGATTTGAGGGCTAAAGGGCCGAATTTCTGCTCACGAACTCGAATTGTTCGTCGTGCTGGAACCAGACCGGAGTCTCCGGTCATCACACCGGAGTCTCCGGACCACACCGGAATCTCCGGCCCCATCACACCGGAGTCTCCGGCCCTGAACAAAAATTTGACCCCTTTTCCTTTTTCGACTAACTCCCCTTGTGTGTTTGTGTTTCGCCTGAGTGTCTATCAACTAACAAGCTTCCGCAACGCCAACAACACCTCGTGCTCGACATCGACACCGCGGAACTCGAACCATCCATTCACCAATGATCGCAAGTTCAACATCACCAAAAGGTATAACTTGCACAACCATTGTTAACCCCCTTCTTCCTATGTGTGTTACCTAACCTATCGAGAGTAGCCCTCCTATGTTTGCCGAAGCATTGTGCGCTCGCTCTTGCATAGTCATGATATAGAGGCAATAACAAAATTGACTCCCTAGTGTACAAAAAAAAGCTTCTAAGCAAAAGAAACAAAAGAAAGATACCAATAGCTAAAGAGAGTCCAAAGCTTCTAAGCAAGAGTGCGAGCAAGAGCAAGGCAAGTACAAATCCGTTGATTCTCAACCTTGTGCGAACGGGCTACGGTCTCTCCTAGTGTTGGCACGACACCGAGCATTAGTCTTCGTTAGGTCCAATTTTGTTCTTTGCTCATTTTTCATAGTCGTGCTAGCCACATTAATCTCCACCGTGTGTGTATAGTCGTAGGTTCTCGTCACCCTTTTTGACCTTTTCCTTTGACTTTGTTTTTGTTGGATTTTACCCACTTTTGACAATATCCTTTTCTTTTGATTGTTCCATTTGCTTTCCACCTTTCTAACCTACCACCATAGGCCTTTGTGTGTGTGTGTGTCTTGTGTACCCGCTATTCGCTTTGCTCTCGGCAAACAACAATCTTTCCAAACGTTGACTTCGGTGAGGCAAGGTAGCAATTACCATTCCACCAATCTCACCATATCTATCAAGTGTGTTTGTGCACCATGTCTAGGGCAAGTGGAGCTAGTGGAGATAGCAATTTCAACAACCAAGATGGCTTTGCCACGCGCCACAACTTATGGGCGCAACGCCAAGAATTCAACAATCAATTTGAGCGACTCGAGCACCATCTTGATGATACTTTTCGAGAATTTGAGTACCGTGAGCGGCAACGTCAAGAGGAGCACCATGCTCAATTCCAAGCTCTTCACCAAGCTATCGCCAATCTTGGCAACCGACACGGTCATCGCTCAAGCTCGTCAAGTTCCTCCCGCACGCGCTCCTCAAGTCGACATGGCGAGTCGTCAAGGTCACACTCCCGCCGCGGAGAACCCCACCACCATAATGGGGACCCACAAGCTCGTCATATCGCCCTCAAGCGGTGGACCGAAATGCTCCCCAACCTCAACAACAACGACAAGAGCATGGTCCACCACCACACCAAGCAATCATCGACGTGCACCAACCTCAAGAACGCCAAGATGAAGCTAACCATCATGATCGGCGTCGTCCTCCTCATGACCACCACGAGCAACGCCAACAACATCAAGAACCGGTATGGGACACAAGTGATGATGATGAGGATGCACGCCAAGCTCGACTTAATAACCGACATGCACAACACCACCGACACCGTCAAGCTATGAACATCAATGATGCCGACAACGGGCGAAGAAGAGACTTGAGCATCATCAAGAAAACCCCCCACAACAACCTCAAGGCAATCAAGAGCCTCCTCCCCCGCCTCCACGCCCTCCAAGTGACGCAAGTATGCACCAAGAACGTCGCAACAACCACCATGAGCGTGATGATGGCAAGTTTGGGAAGCTCAAGTTCATTATGCCCAAGTTCAAAGGAGAAGAAAATGCCGATGCATACCTTGAATGGGAGCTCAAAGTCGACAAGATCTTCCGAGTCCACAACTTTTCCGAAGAGAAGAAAGTGGCAATGGCATCCCTTGAGTTTGAGGACTACCCCAATGTTTGGTGGGAAGACTACCAAAGCAATCGTGAGAAGCAAGAAGAGCCACCGGTCACCACTTGGACCGAGATGAAGAATGTGATGTATGCAAGATTTTTCCCCGAGCACTATCGCCAAGACCTCTTCGACAAGCTACAAAACTTGATGCAAGGCACAAAGACAATTGAAGAGTTCTATAAGGAGATGGAGATGACTATGATGAGAGCCGATGTGAAGGAACTCGAAGAGCAAACAATAGCACGGTTCCTCAACGGTTTGAGCCGCCCAATACGCAAGATAGTCGATTTCCAACCTTACAAGACTCTCGTGAACCTTCTTCACCAAGCAACCAAGGCCGAGCACCACTTGCAAAAGGAACATGCTTATGAGAAGCAAAGGGCGTACTACGCTTCACTCAACTCGAGTAACCCCTCCAAGCCAACAAACCAAACAACAAACTCCTCCAAGCAATCCAAGACACCTATGGCATCCACCTCCCACACATCAACGGAAAGTCAAGTAGTTTGCTACAAGTGTGGAGGAAAGGGCCACAAGTCTTATGAGTGCATCAACACAAGAGTCATGCTAACGGATGAGAATGGCGCAACATATTCCGTGAGCGAAGACGAATTCGAAGCTATGAACCAAGCCGCTATAACAAAGGATGCCGCAATGCAAGATGAGGACACACTTCTATGTGAACATGATCCAAGCCCCTCACTTGTCATCGCCCAAGTTTTGACGACCAACTCCATCCCTAGAGAGGATCAACGCCTCAACATCTTCCAAACCCGAGCCGGAATTGATGGCAAGTCCATAAAAGTTATCATTGATGGAGGAAGTTGTCACAACCTTGCGAGCATCGATCTTTGTGAGAAACTCAAGTTACCATACATGGAGCACCCTCAGCCCTATCATGTCAAGTGGCTTGATGACAGTGGCACCATTCAAATCAAACACAAGGTCAACGTCTCCTTCAAGGTTGGCCCATATCAAGACACCGTCGAGTGTGATGTCGTGCCTATGACCGTGTGTCACATGCTCCTTGGAAGACCATGGCAATACGACAAGGGTGCACTACATGATGGTACCTCCAATCAATACTCCCTTAAGTGGAAAGACAAGACATTGGTGCTACAACCTATGACGCCAAGCCAAATTATCACTTCCAACATGACGTCGCTGCCCAAGATAAAGCAAGCTAAGGACCCTTGTGAGATGAGTGGTGAGAGAGTGATCCACCAACACGTGACTGAGTGCTACCAGCCCCAAATGAGTGGAAAAATCATGAGTGCCACGTCGCAAGCCACCACACATGAGAAGAGTGATTTGAGCGTACCCAATACTAACAATCCTTCATACAACTCTTTCTCCTTGTTGTTGGTTTTGCAGGATACACAACCTCACCTACCACCTACAAGGAACACGCTACAAGATCTCCAACCACACCTTGATGACAAGCACAACTTCAAGATCTTCGACCAATTTGAACAAGGCTACGACACCAGAGATCCCACAACATACAAGCTCACGACCTTGCACACACCTTCCTACATATATGATGATGGAACTTCGTCGAGGACGACTCGTTTTGAAGCGGGGGGAGATGTTGCAGCCCAACACATGGCATTCACCATTGGTCCACACCATGCCACATCAACCACACCCTCAAAGGTGAACTCATTCCAAACCCCACCCTCCTTTGGCTATCATGTGAATGGAATCCTACTTGACACACGTGCCAATGCTATGACCAGGACCATGACCATGACACCAAGAGGAGATGACAAGAGGACCCCAGAGATCAAGACCCCCAAGCAAGGCTGGAAGAGAAGGCAAGAAGCTGCTGAAGCTAGACCGGAGTCTCCGGTCCAGACCGGAGTCTCCGGTCTACCACACCGGAGTCTCCGGCCCACCTCCGGTCCGACCCCCAACCCAGCGCCAGGAGCGGTCAGGCCCCTCGGAGAGCGACACAGTGAGTCTCGGTCCAGACCGAGTCTCCGGCCAGCACACGAGTCTTGAACCAAGCGTGTCGGCCTGCGTGCCTCGGGTTGGGCCTGGCCCATGTAACGCCAGAACTTCCTATTTATGCCTGTTTACCCCTAGCTCGTGGCTGGCCTATATATAAGCCCCACCCTCCTTGAAACCACAGGTTGATGATGAAAGAAGGCTTATGCCTAACCCTAGATGGGAACCCCTCTCTATAGTTAATCTATGAGTTGTACAAGGCCTTGGAGTTCGGTTGTTCGTCTCCAAGTCGTCAAGACCCTCCTCAAGTGTTTGGTCTCTCCTCATCAAGGATTATAGTAGTGCTAGGTCTCTCCCTTTGGGATTCTACTTGGTTGCTACTCTCTCCTTTTGATTTGGATTCTATCATCCGCTTGCCGATCTCTCCTTTGGTGATTCTACCTAACGGTCTCTCGCCGAGGATTCTATTGGATTGGTTGTTCGAACCAACGGGAGCAAATCGAATCGGGTTGTGTTTGCGTGTGTTTGTATCTTTACCTTGCATTTGTGTTGCATTCATCGTGTTCATCGGGTATCCCCTCACTCCCCGCATCAAATCCGTGAAGATCAGGCCACCCTAGGGTCAATCCCACAAGGGATCCCATATCAATAGTAGGTATGTCCAGATCATGCTCCCCTTCTTGAATTGAAGTTGTCCTCGACGCAATCTCATCTTCCTCACCAAAGTAAGGCTTCAAATCTGCAATGTTAAACGTAGGACTAACGGTACCAAAGTCTGCAGGCAACTCAAGTTTATATGCATTATCATTTATTTTCTCTAACACCTTAAAGGGACCAGCAGCACGTGGCATTAACTTAGACTTGCGTAAATCAGGAAAACGATCTTTACACAAATGTAACCAAACAAGATCGCCAACATCAAACACAACATGCTTTCTCCCTTTATCCCCAGCAAGTTTATACTTAGCATTCATGTGTTCAATGTTATCTTTAGTAGTCTTATGCAAGTTTAATATCATTTCAGCGCGTTGTGTAGCATCCAAATTATGTTGCACCGAAGAAGGTAAAGGCAATAAATCAATAGGTGCACGAGGAACAAAACCATACACAATCTCAAATGGGCACATCTTTGTGGTAGAATGCAACGAACGATTATAAATAAATTCTATATGAGGTAAACACTCTTCCCACAATTTTAAGTTCTTCTTTAAAACAGCCCGCAACATAGTAGACAAAGTTCTATTTACTACTTCAGTTTGACCATCAGTTTGGGGATGACATGTAGTACTAAAGAGCAATTTATTCCCCAACTTAGCCCATAAACATCTCCAAAAGTGGCTAAGAAATTTAGTATCACGATCAGAGACAATAGTATTTGGCACACCATGCAAACGAACAATTTCACGAAAGAACAAATCAGCAATATCTCGACGCATACGTGGCCAAAAGAAGTGTGCAGCAAGAACATCCTCTGTCTTCTTGACACCAAAGTGTCCCATCAATCCGCCTCCATGCGCCTCCTGTAACAACAAAAGACGAACAAAGCTATCTGGAATGCATAGTTTGTTAGCGCGGAACACAAATCCATCATTGAAGACGAACTTGTTCCAAGTTCTACCATCTCTACAATTCTGCAACACATCTTTAAATTCAGCATCATGCACATATTGTTCCTTAATAGTTTCCAATCCAAATATTTTGAAGTCAAGTTGAGATAACAAAGCATAACGGCGTGACAAAGCATCAGCAATAACATTATCTTTACCCTTTTTGTGTTTGATAACATAAGGAAAAGACTCAATAAATTCAACCCACTTTGCATGACGACGATTCAACTTAGCTTGACTACGAATATGCTTCAAAGATTCATGATCAGAATGAATAACAAATTCCTTAGGCCATAGATAATGTTGCCAAGTTTCTAATGTCCGAACCAACGCATATAATTCTTTATCATAAGTAGAATAGTTCAGACTAGCCCCACTCAATTTCTCGCTAAAATATGCAACAGGTTTCCCTCTTGTAATAACACCCCTCCCAAACCAATTCCACTAGCATCACATTCAAGCTCAAAAGTCTTAGTAAAATCAGGAAGTTGGAGTAAGGGAGCATGTGTTAGCTTATCTTTCAATATGACGAAGCCTGTTGTTGCGCATCGCCCCAAACAAAGGGCACATCCTTCTTGGTAAGCTCATTCAATGGCAATTGATCCAAAGTCTTTGACAAAGCGCCTATAAAAACCAGCGAGGCCAAGAAAACTCCTCACTTGTGTGACCGTCTTGGGCTGCGGCCAATTCTCAATAGCTTCAATCTTGGCTGGATCCACTTCAATACCCTGTGATGTAACAACATAGCCAAGAAACGCAACTCGATTGGTGCAAAAGGTGCACTTCTCAAGGTTACCAAACAAATGTGCATCACGTAAAGCATTGAAAACAACACGTAAATGGTCCAAATGATCCTCTAAAGATTTGCTATAAATCAGAATATCATCAAAGTAGACTACCACAAAACGTCCAATGAAAGCACGTAAAACTTCGTTCATTAATCTCATGAAAGTTTTACTAACCACTCATATAAACCGAACTTAGTTAAACCAAACGGCATTACTAACCACAAAAGTAGACTACCACAAAATTGCTAGGTGCATTAGTTAAACCAAACGGCATTACTAACCACAAAAGTAGACTACCACAAAAGTGTTAGGTGCATTAGTTAAACCAAACGGCATTACTAACCACTCATATAAACCGAACTTAGTTTTAAATGCTGTTTTCCATTCATCTCCTAATTTCATACGAATCTGGTGGTAACCAGTACGCAAATCAACTTTAAAAAACATGGTAGAGCCACTCAATTCATCAAGCATGTCATCTAAACGTGGAATAGGATGACGATATCGAATAGTAATATTATTGATAGCTCTACAATCAGTACACATGCACGAAGAACCATCTTTCTTAGGTACCAAAATAATAGGAACAGCACAGGGGTTAAGGGACTCACGAATATGATCTCCGTCGAGGAGTTCCTGAATTTGGCGTTGTATCTCCTTTGTCTCCTCTGGATTGGTTCTATATGGCGCGCGGTTGGGCAACGTGGCACCAGGAATTAGATCAATTTGGTGCTCAATTCCTCTAATAGGAGGTAGTCCTAGTGGCAACTCAGCGGGAAAGACGTCCTCATATTCCTGCAAAAGGTTAGCAACATCGGGTGGCAAAGAAGGAGGCATATCCTCAAATGAAAACAAAACCTCTTTGCAGATAATTGCATAACATTGAGTATTGTTTACATCTAGTTCAGCAATATCAATTTTATTTGCAAGCATACATGGACTCTTCAAATGAATTTTAGTAGCATGTGTAGAATCAGATTTAGTGTTCTTTGGTGGTATAAAATCTGCAGCAACAATCTGATTCTCACTTTTATTTTTCTCCTCAGTTTTAGCTCTACTAGCTCTAGCAAGATCATCTTTTAAAATCTGTTCGGGAGTCATAGGTTTTAGACCATTTTTCTTTCCATCATGCATAAGAGAATAGTGATTAGTTTTGCCATTATGAACAGATTCTCTATGAAATTGCCATGGTCTACCAAGTAACAAAGAACAAGCTTGCATAGGTACAACATCACAATCAACAAAATCAGAATATGTACCAATAGTAAAATGCACGCGTACCGTTCTTGTTACCTTGATCTTGCGAGAACTCTCAAACCATTGGATGTAATATGAATGTGGGCGTTGTCTTGTTGGAAGCGCAAGCTTCTCTACCATGTCAACACTGGCCAAATTATTACAACTCCCTCCATCAATGATGATCTGTATAGCTCTTTCCTTGACAACACCACGTGTTTGGAACAGGTTGTGGCGTTGATCTTGCTCAGATTTGCTCAATTGCACACTCAACACACATTGTGTAATTAAGCTCTTGTATTGATCAGCAGCTTCAGCTCCCATTACCTCTGTCTCTTCATCAGCATCAGAATTGTCTCCATCTCGAGCAGAAATAAGGGCTAGTGTATCTTCATCAAAGTCACTCGCTGAATCGTATTGACCATCTTCTCGCACCATCATCACACGTTGTGTTGTGCACTGTCTCTCAATATGACCAAAACCCCAGCACTTGCGGCATTGTATATCCTTTGTCTTACCCGTGAAAGCCATAGAAGATGCACTACGAGCAGGAGCATTGGATGATGGTGGAGGAGCAGCTGGAAATCTTGTGGTGGCCTTGGATGTGGTAGTAGCTGGAGGCGAATCACGAGGAGGCGCTGATTGTCGGGATGTCCAAGTGGATGTGCGACCTGCAGAATTATTAGTCCTCCTCCATGGTGTTTGGCGATCCTGCACTTCACGTTCAGCTTTGCAAGCAAGATGAAACAAACGAGTGATAGAATTATATTCCTTATAATCTAATATGTGCTGAATGTCCTTGTTTAATCCACCAAAGAAATGTGCAAGCATTTGTTCATTAGATTCAACAAGACCACACCGAACCATCCCCGTTTGCAATTCCTGATAATACTCTTCTACAGAATTTTTCCCTTGCTCTAAGCGTGTCAGATTCTTTAGTAAATCACGTTGATAAGTGGGAGGTACAAAACGAACACGCATAGCAGTTTTTAAAGCAGTCCAAGTACTAGGAATAGTAGTAGGATTTAGCGACAATACTCAGACCACCAAAGGGAAGCAAATTTAGTAAATTCACATGTAGCAGCACTAACACGCATATTCTCAGGATATTTTAAGCATGCAAAACGTTGTTCTACTTCCATCTCCCATGTAAGATATGCATCAGGATTATATTTACCCTCAAAAGATGGAATATTTAATTTAAGCTTTGCAACATGATCATCATCACGTACCGGTGGGCGAGCGTTGCGGTAGTAATGTCGGGGACGACCAGCAGGTACCTGTGGAGGTTGTTCAACCTCCTCGTCAAACAGATCGTCGTCGTCGGGGTCGTAGTAGTACCCGTAAATACATCCCCAATGTCGCAGCAGCGGCGGCCAAAACGAATCCAGGCGTCCGACCCGTGATCGTAATGCGCCATGTGTGGTCAATGCGGTGCCAGTTCAAAAGTTCCTTGAACCGAACGTCAAGCTTGGCGTTGAAGGATTTCTCGAGTCCATCGATCTTGTCCACGGCATTGGTGAGCTTGGTGTCAAACTCCCCGAGGCGCGTATCCACGTCTTCAGCGCGACTGACCAAGAGCGCGCAGAAGTGGGCATGTAGTTCTTCGTTCGTCATTGTGGCAGGGTTCCGCGAAGTATCTGTCATGGTGGAAGTCACGCGTAATCCGTCAAGCAATATACGAAGCTCTTACAAGTTCTTACCAAACAACAGGAAAAGGCGATGTGCAACCACGAGGATCAGTGGGTCCAGAGATTGAACCAAGCGATTACCAGGAGTCGAAACACCGCACGTGGAGAGTATCTGTGGAGCTCTGGGAAGGCTTAGCAAAGGGGGTTAGCAATTATCAAAACAGCAATGCAAAAGTTGAAAGAATGCTCAACGACGGTACTGTGCTGGTCCTAGGCTAGACCATACTAGAGACGCGAGCCTAGATCACCAACGATGTCACGACGCGACACAACAAGCAATGTATGATGAGATGGCACCCTGAAAAGCGAACCGAGAGGTGGAAAATCACTATGATGGCGAGTGTCTAGAACTGATCTACGGGGTATAAAAAGAGGTTAGCCCCAAAAAAAATCGAAATTTTTTATTTTGCTCCGGAAAGCGCGCAGGCGCCAAAAAAAATCGCTATAACGGCCGATGGAGAAACTAGTGTAGCCAGATTTTTTTTTTGCTCTCCTTCTGGACTTACGACCGGACTCTTAGCTCGACACGGACTTTAGCTTAACACGGAAACAACAAAGAAGGAAAGTAAAAAGAAATAACTAGGGAACAATAACTCTACTCGGACTTGTACCATGACAGGGAACTGATCGGATCTGTGTCGCGGTAGGAAGGCGGTGGCGGAGTATTAGGGTTTATGGTGGCAGGGTATATGGCGGCGGAATATGGTGGCGGAATATGGTGGCGGTGATCGGCGAGTGTGGCGGTGACTACTATGATCAGAACTCGAAACTCTAAGGGACGAGACACTAAGACCAGCAACTCGACGCGACGATGTAGACACAAATTCAACAATGCAAAAACTGAAAAGATAATGCGAGGCGTAGATTGGTTATGGGATGGATCTAAACTCTAACTGTGTTTTTGGCTTTTTTGTGGGTTATAGGTAAAAACAGATCTAATCTACGAAAAACAGTAAAATCTCACCTAGCAACCTGAAATCTGGTACCACTTGATAGGGCAAAGGTGTCCGATCTTTCGATGAGATGAAGATAATCGATTTGGTGGAGTTCGGGCTTGACGATCCGACTACACGTGCGAGCACGAGCGCCAATGCAATCGCTAGGCCAATCTCCTGGAGGTTACCGATCCTGCGGGAACGCGATCATCCTGACCAGCGAGGGTCTTAATTCCTACCTGAAATCAAGAACAAGAACCAATATTGCAATCAAGATATTGTGGATTAAGAGGAAAGCTTTATTGAAGAGGTGGGATCCTGAATAGGTGCGAAGTACAAGAGGCCTCTGCGACGCTCGAGCCTTGGCGAAGTTGCGACTATGGCTAACTTAATGTCTAAACAAAATCCGAGTCTAGGGTGTCGGCTATGGGGAGTATTTAAGGGCGAAAAGGTGGGGTTTCGGCCAGCCATGGAAGTGGTGGCCGAATCCAACCCTAAAAGTCCTTTTCCCCTCAAATACGGACTCTAAAAAGTGGCTAATTAAAATCCTGCGAAAATTACATGGGCCTGGCCCAAAATAAAAGGTGTCGCAGCACCATATTAAGCTATGGACGAATTCGTAAAGTATTGATCTTGAATATTTCGTTCAAGCCTTCTTTCTTCATTATGGTGGCCTCAAAGTTCTGAAATCTTCATTCGTGGCCTTCTCTTGGATCATCACATGCTTGCTGCCATCTCCATGCATGGCCATGCTCCAATGCTTGTCCATCATTCCTAAGAGTAAGAAATACATCTGACTTAGGCAGCATCATATTCTCATGTATGTGAGGAATAGTTCCAAGAAACGAAAGTACCTGATAGTTAAGTTGTTTGGCACGAGATCTTGTGATGGGTCCTTGTATGTGTGTTGTTGTAGGTACAATGGTTGTATCAATAGAAGGGATGTCCACATCAGATTTGTGGCACGCTGCACTACTTGTCAAAAAGCTAAGTCTCGCCTTAATCCACATGGTTTATATATGCCTCTTCCTGTTCCTAGTGCTCCTGTTATAGGGGAACCCCCTTGGGGTGGCCCGATCTTTCACGAATTCCACGAGCAACGAGGGGAAAGCGGTGGTCGGGGGAGGAAGGGGGATGAAAACCACGAACACACGCACGCAAAACACGATACACGCCTATCCCTCACGCCGGTGGCAACCGGTCCAACATAATCTCTAGGATCGGTGTTGGGCGAAGCTCACTCTCCATGCCAACAACGGGGGATGAGGTGCTTGGTGAGATCTTGACGACTTGGGGGCGAGAAACCGAGAACCCAAGGCCTTGTACAACTTGAACGCACTAGGCAAGATCCAAGAGGGGGTGGATAATCTGGTGCTCCTTGGTAGGAGCATGAGACCAATAGATATAAGTTCCTCAAAGGGTTTCCTTAATCTATTATTATCCAAGTCTAGGGTTTACAATGGAGGGTGGGGGCTATATATAGGCCAACCACATAAACAGGGGTATTTTGGGAACAAATAGCGAAATATAGAGAGGGTTACAAGGCGCTAGGCCGACTTAACACGATCAAAGTGTCCGGCTAATGCGGTAGTACCGGTCATCCCGCTTCCTGGCCCGGTAGTACCGCTTGTCGTCCTGGGACTTGCGCTGGGGCCTTCTGTTGGTGGCGGTAGGGCGAAAAGGTGCGGTCGTAGTACCGGATCCGGATCAGTAGTACCTTGATGTGACAGAGAGCATTTGGCTAGCTGGGTCTTCGTTGTTGGCGGTGGCAGGGTGGTAGGCCGAGCGGTAGTACCGGTCGCCTGGTCCGGTAGTACCGCTGGCGACAGAGAGCGTTTGGTCTCTTCTGCTGGTGCTCCTCCGTCCTGTGGGTCCTTCTCTTCGTACCTGATGATGCACAAGGTATGGTTATGAAGTAGCAGGCCATCCAAGGGTGTATCGAATTCACACAAGGAGTGGAGCGAGTTCACCTTAGCTTGAAGGGGTTTGGCTCGGGTGCGAGTCATGGGTCCACTTGTGGAGCTCGTGGAAGTAGATGTAGTAGCGGTCGTAGGACGGGCTGCATCAGCTCCCCCCCCTTGGGAAAGAGTCGTCCTCGACTCTTCAACCTTCTCAACTTCAGCTTCTCCATGGTAGGGGGAGAGGTCCTTGACATTGAATGTCGAGCTCACAAGATACTTTGATGTTGGGATATCAATGATATAGGCGTTGTTGTTGATCCTCTTTAGCACTTTGAATGGTCCATCACCTCTTGGCTTTAGCTTGGAGTCGCGTTCCTTGGGGAAGCGGTCTTTACTCAAGTGTATCCACACAAGGTCGCCGTCTTCGAAGATTATCTCTTTCTTGTTCTTGTTGAGCGTTGATGCTTGGCGAAGGACTTGTTGCTCGATAGTAGCTCGTGTGTCTTCATGGAGTTTCTTCATTGTTTGGGCACGCTTGACAACGTCCATATTGGCACGTTCATGAAGTGGAAGTGGGAGGATATCGAGCGCGGTGAGAGGCTCAAATCCATAGACGATCATGAACGGGCTCCTCATGGTGGTGGAGTGCTTGGCGCGGTTGTAGGCAAACTCGGCGTGTGGAATACATTCCTCCCAGTCTTTAAGGTTCTTCTTTATCAACACCCGGAGGAGTGTGCCAAGACTTCGATTGACGACCTCGGTTTGTTCATCGGTTTGAGGATGAGAGGCGGACAAGAAGAGGAGCTTGATGCCGAGCTTGGCCATGAGAGTCTTCCAGAAGTAGCTCATGAATTTTACGTCGCGGTCAGAGACGATTGTTCGAGGTACACCGTGTAGCCGAATTATTTCCCTGAAAAACAAATGTGCTACATGTGAAGCATCATCGGTCTTATGGCACGGAATGAAATGTGCCATTTTGGAAAAGCGATCCACTACTACAAATATAGAGTCATGTCCATGTTTAGATCTAGGCAAGCCTAACACAAAGTCCATGCTAATGTCCGACCAAGGTGCATGAGGAATAGGCAATGGCATATAAAGACCAAAGGGGTTGGACTTAGACTTAGCTTGGATACATGTAGTGCATCGTTGGACGTGGCGCTCCACGTCGCGCTTCATCTTTGGCCAAAAGTAGTGAGTGGAGAGCATGTCATATGTCTTGTCACGGCCAAAGTGACCCATAAGGCCTCCACCATGGGACTCTTGAAGAAGCAAAAGTTGGAGAGACGATTTCGGAATGCAAAGCTTGTTTTGTTTGAAAAGAAAACCCTTATGCAAATAGAAATCATCAATCCCTTTTTCTATTGAACATTGTGCAAATATTGGTCCAAAGAAAGGGTCGGACGCGTACAAAGATTTGATGTCATCAAGACCCAAGACATTTACTTCGAGTCGTGTAAGAAGGCTTGTGTTTTTGCGAGACAAGGCGTCCGCTACCACATTTTCTTTGCCCTTCTTGTATTTGACAATGTAAGGAAAAGACTCCATGAACTCAACCCATTTTGCGTGCCTTTTACTCAAATTGGCTTGGCCCTTAAGATACTTCAACGACTCATGGTCGGAATGGATGATAAATTCTTTGGGCCAAAGATAGTGTTGCCACACTTGAAGAACTCGAACGTGCGCCACCAAGGCAAAAAGTTCTTTGTCATAAATGGGATAGTTTAGGCGTGCGCCATCAAGTTTCTCACTATGGTAAGCAATAGGACGCCCATTTTTCATAAGGACGCCACCAATGCCAATACCACTAGCGTCACATTCAATCTCAAAGGTTTTTGTGAAATCCGGTAGTGCAAGAAGTGGTGCTTCGGTGAGTCTCTTTTTGAGCTCATCAAAAGCCTTTTGTTGTGCTTTTCCCCAAACGAACGTGACATTTTTCTTGGTCAATTCGTTGAGGGGGCAAGCAATGGTAGAAAAATCTTTCACAAAGCGACGGTAAAAGCCAGCCAACCCATGAAAACTACGAAGTTCACTAACATTTGTAGGGATGGGCCAATCTCGTATGTCCTTTACTTTGGAGACATCAACTTCAATGCCATTAGAAGACACAACAAAACCAAGGAAAATCAGCTTGTCTTTTGCAAAAGTGCACTTTGGGAGATTAGCATAAAGCTTTTCATGACGGAGGATTTGAAGGACCTCCTTAACATGAGTAACATGCTCCTCTAGTGACTTGCTATAGACAAGAATGTCATCAAAGTAAACAACTACACTCTTCCCAATGAGAGATCTCAAAATATGGTTCATAAGGCGCATGAAGGTAGATGGGGCATTAGATAAGCCAAAAGGCATGACCAACCATTCATAGAGACCAAGCTTGGTCTTGAAGGTGGTTTTCCACTCATCACCTTCGGCCATGTGAATTTGATGGTAACCACTACGAAGGTCAATTTTCGAAAATATAGTGGCTCCACATAACTCATCAAGCATGTCATCAAGACGCGGTATGGGATGTCGATAACGCACGGTGATAGCATTGATTGGACGACAGTCCATGCATAACCGCAACGTATCATCCGTTTTTGGAACTAGGATCACGGGGACCGCGCTTGGGCTAGTGCTTACTTGGATCAAACCTTTGGAGACGAGTTGGTTGATTTGGCGTTCGATCTCCTTCGTCTCTTTCGGGTTTGTGCGATATGCGGCGCGGTTTGGGAGTGGGGCGCCGGGGATGAGGTCGATGCAGTGCTCGATTTCATGAAGAGGAGGAAGGCCATGAGGAAGCTCTTCGGGAAATACATCTTGGAATTCCTGCAAAATAGCCATCAAAGAAGGAGGAACATTTGTCAAGTCGTTAGTTCCTTGCGCTAGTCCCTTGCATACAAGGACATAGTGCAAGATGGATGGGTTGTTCCACACTTCTCTCATCTCACTTTTGGTGGCAAGAAGAACACTCTTAGTTTTTCCACTCGAGTTTGGCTTGTAGCTCTCACTCACTATGGTGTGGTTCTCTCGCTCACCACTCTTCTCACAAGGTGTTTTTGTGTATTGCGCCCTCGCTAAAGCCTTTGCATTGTCCGCAATTATTTGGCTAGGAGTCATTGGTTGCAACACACAAGTTTTATCAAGCCATTTGAAGGTGTAAGTGTTTGAGTGACCATTATGCAAAGCACGCTTGTCATATTGCCACGGCCTTCCGAGCAACATATGGCAAACCGTCATTGGGACCACGTCACATTCCACCGTGTCCTTGTAGTGCCCAATTGAGAACATCACCGAGACGGTGTGCTTGATCTTGACGGATCCTTGGTCACTTAGCCATTGGATATGGTAGGGGTGTTTATGCGGATGGAGGGTGAGATTGAGTTTCTCACACAATTCCGTACTTGCAAGGTTGTGGCAACTCCCTCCATCGATGACAACTTTGATGGACTTCCCATTGATGCCGGCACGAGTTTGGAAGATGTTCGAGCGTTGGTCTTCATTCTCATTGGCTTGGGTAGTCAAGACCCTTGTGACTACAAGTGATGGACTTGCGTCATGCTCACACACAAGAAGTTCTTGGTCCTCTTTCAAATGTTGCCTTGCCATGGCTTCCTTGACTCTTGCATCAAACTCTTCTTCACTCAAGTATTCTTCATCGCCGTTGTCATGGATGAACAAAACTTTCTTGTTTCCACATGCGTTCGACTTGTGCCCTTTGCCTCCACACTTGTAGCATTCACCATTGAATGGTTGATCATCCCTTGTGTTTTTGCCACTTGGGGGCTGTTTTCCTTGAGGGAGAGTTGGCTTGAAGGGAAGCTTGGTGGTACTTGAGGAGCTTCCACTTGGTGTTGTTGGGGTAGTGGTTGGTGCTTGCTTGTAGGTGAAGTACGTCTTTGGCTTGTTGTACTTGATGTCCTCTTGCACTTGACGCTCGGCCTTTGAAGCGATGTGCACAAGCTCAACCATGTTGTTGTACCTTTGGAACTCGGTGATGCGCTTGATGGGATGGTTCAAGCCATTGAGGAAGCGTGCCATTGTTTGTTCATCTCGCTCTTCAATGTTGGCACGGATCATGTTGAGCTCCATTTGCTTGAAGTACTCTTCCACGGTCTTTGTCCCTTGACTAAGCGTTTGAAGCTTGTTGAAGAGGTCACGCGTGTAGTGCAAAGGAACAAAGCGGGATCTCATATGGGCCTTCATATCTTGCCAAGTTGAGATTGGAGGCTCTTCTTTTGCTTCTCGAGCGAGTTGGACTTATTCCCACCAAAGGTTGGCGTACTCATCAAACTCGAGGGATGCCATGGCCATCATCTTCTCATTGCTATAGTTGTGCATGTGGAAGATCTTGTCAACCTTGAGTTCCCACGAGAGATATTCCTCGGGCTCATTGGAACCGGTGAACTTTGGCATGGTGAATTTGAGCTTGCCAAAAGTTTCTTCTCCATTGCGGTTCCGGTTGCGGCGGTTGCCATGATTTTGGCGGTCATCATCATCATCCGAGCTCTCATGTCTTGCTTGGTGATGGTTATGCTGTTTTGCGGTTGTTGAGGTACCGCGTTTGGTGGTGGAACTTGGTTTTGGCGACGAGCTTGGGGAGCTTGCTCGTTTTGTTGGCGCGGTTGAGGACGAGGAGGAGGTTGATTGTCCTCACGACGAGCTTGGGGAGCTTGCTCTTGTTCGTGACGCGGTTGATGCCGAGGAGCATTGTCTTGCGCCCTGTGGCGAGGGGGACGTCGAGCCGCATGCGCAATGGGTTGCTCTTCTTCTTCTTGGTGTAGAGGAGGCTCGTCATGACCATCATGTTGCCGACGTGGACGATCATGTCGATGAGGGCGCCTTGGAGGATTGTCGAATGTGTCATGTCGACGGTGATCTTGTTCGTCCTCTTCGGGTGCTTCACTTGTTGTTGAAAGGACATGTCGACGGCGATGGGCTTGGTGGTCCATGCGAGGCTGCTCTTGTTGAATCACAAGTGCCCTTGGTTGTGGCCGGTTCGCTTCACGTCGTGGAGGTCTTGCGGAGACGTCACCATCATAGCTTGACGTTGCGGCGTGTCGCGGAGATGGTACCGCTTGAGAAGAGCTCATGGATTGAAGAACGGGTCCATCCCGATGCCTTGAAGCGTGACGGCGAGGTGCACTTGATTCACTTGAGGAGTGCCGAGATGAGCTTGATTCGCGCGAGCGTGGCCTTGCTAGTCCATCAATGAGGCGTTGAAGCTTCTCATCCGTTGAGGCGAGTGCACGACCAAGAGCTTCATTTTGATGACCGAGGTTGTGTTGCATGGCATGCATTTGGCCACGGACTTCTTCGAAGCGGTTGTCGATGTTCTCGAATTCCACACGGGCCTCGCTAAATTGTTCATCTTGGCGCCGCTCGAGAGCTTCACAACGGTAGTTGAATTCTCCTCGGACCTTCCAATGGTCCCATCTTGTCATGAATTGTGTGTCATCCTCCGGAGGTTGTGGTGGTTGGGATGGCTCTCCATGCCTGTCCATGATGAAAAGCCAACAAGGGTTGTATATGTATAATAAGGGTGCGGAGAGTTAGCCTTTTACCTCACCTTGGAGATTATATCAAACCAACTGCCACACAAATGAGCGAAAAGCGTGCAAAGTGAAATGGGCAAGAAACTCACACACAAATATGCTACAACTCTCAAAAGCTTTTTGGTGGAAGGTTAGGATTGTGGAAAACCAAACGAAACGATCAAAGCAAAAGGTTATTGTTCTACGTGGTGAAGAACCAAAGATCAAAAGCAAAAGGATACGATCTACAAAACACGGAAAACACACACGTGGAGAAAAACGGGGTTAGCACGACTATGAAAATGAGCACAAAAGGTCCTAACGAAGACTACGCTCGGTTGTCGTGCCAACTCAAGGAGAGACCACAACTCGTTTGCCAAAAGAGGATAAGCAATAGATTTGTGCACTTGCCTCGGTGCGCTCTTTCTTCTCTCTTTCTTGGCTTACAAGCTTGGTATTCTCTTTGTAGTGGGAGACTATGTATCTTTTTTCTCTTTTTTTTGATTCTTTTTCCTTTTTCTCCCTTTCTATGCTACTATGTTAGCTTTTGTATTAGGCCTCGCACTCTCACTTTCCGAAGGCAAGTGCACAATGCTTAGACAAACACAAAATGAGTTGCTCTCATAGGATAGATACACACAAAGGGAGATATGGGGTTGTCAAAGTGGTGCAAGTTATACCTTTGGTATTGTTGATGACTTGCAACCGTTGGTGGTGGATGATGTTCGAGTGTCGCGGTGTCGATGAGCGCGGGTGACTTTGATGCGGAAGCTTGTGTTAAGATGGCGACAAACACGCGAAACACGAACAAGCTAAAGGGGGAAAGTCAGCAAACGAAAATGAGGCGTCAAGAGAAGAAGAAAAGTTTCTGTGACTGGCGGTAGTACCGCCTGGCAGGGCCGGTAGTACCGGACGGCGGTAGTACCGCCTGCTCGACCGGTAGTACCGCTGGTCACAGAACAAGAACGAAAACGAGATCCACTTGACACAAACCTCAAATTCGTGGGAAATCTGACCGAAAGGCTGTGCTAGGAACAACAGGGGCTATAGATCGACTCCAAAAGCAACAGATCTATGGACCAAAACCACGAAAAACTCACCAAATCCAAAGATCGATCCGAAGGCAAATTGGGGCTCTTTTTGGTGGGATTTTCGATTTTAAGGGGGATAAAGAAAAATTGGGGGAAAATTCGTGATCAACCTTGCTCTTGATACCAAGATGTTATAGGGGAACCCCTTGGGGTGGCCCGATCTTTCCTGAATTCCACTAGCAACGAGGGGAAGGCGATGGTCGGGGGAGGAAGGGGGATGAAAACCACGAACACACGCACGCAAAACACGATACACGCCTATCCCTCACGCCGGTGGCAACCGGTCCAACATAATCTCTAGGATCGGTGTTGGGCGAAGCTCGCTCTCCACGCCAACAACGGGGGATGAGGTGCTTGGTGAGATCTTGACGACTTGGGGGCGAGAAACCGAGAACCCAAGGCCTTGTACAACTTGAACGCACTAGGCAAGATCCAAGAGGGGGGTGGATAATCCGGTGCTCCTTGGTAGGAGCATGAGACCAATAGATATAAGTTCCTCAAAGGGTTTCCTTAATCTATTATTATCCAAGTCTAGGGTTTACAATGGAGGGTGGGGGCTATATATAGGCCAACCACATAAACAGGGGTATTTTGGGAACAAATAGCGAAATATAGAGAGGGTTACAAGGCGCTGGGCCGACTTAACACGATCAGGTTCTGTGTCGTCCGGTAGTACCGGTCCAGCTCGACCGGTAGTACCGGTCATGCGGTAGTACCGCTTCCTGGCCCGGTAGTACCGCTTGTCGTCCTGGGACTTGCGCTGGGGCCTTCTGTTGGTGGCGGTAGCAGGGGCGGTAGTGCCGTGGCCCGGTAGTACCGGATCCGGGACCGGTAGTACCGCCAGTGACAGAGAGCATTTGGCTAGCGCTGGGGTCTTCTGTTGTTGGCGGTAGCAGGGGGCGGTAGTACCGGTCGCCAGGTCCGGTAGTACCGCTGGCGACAGAGAGCGTTTGGTCTCTTCTGCTGGTGCTCCTCCGTCCTGTGGGTCCTTCTCTTCGTACCTGATGATGCACAAGGTATGGGTATGAAGTAGCAGGCCATCCAAGGGTGTATCGAAGTCACACAAGGAGAGGAGCGAGTTCACCTTAGCTTGAAGGAGTTTGGCTCGGGCGCGAGTCATGGGTCCACTTGGGGAGCTCGTGGAAGTAGATGTAGTAGCGGTCGTAGGACGGGCTGCATCAGTTCCTTGGGAGGATATTTCTATGGACTTTGTTTTGGGATTGCCACGAACACAGAAGGGGAGGGATAGTATTTTTGTTGTTGTGGATCGGTTTTCTAAGATGGCACACTTTATTCCTTGTCATAAAACGGATGATGCTACGCATATTGTTGATTTGTTCTTCCGTGAAATTGTTCGTTTGCATGGTGTGCCAAATACTATTGTCTCTGATCGTGATACTAAATTTCTTAGCCACTTTTGGAGATGTTTATGGGCTAAGTTGGGGACTAAATTGCTCTTTAGTACTACATGTCATCCCCAAACTGATGGTCAAACTGAAGTAGTAAATAGAACTTTTTCTACTATGTTGCGGGCTGTTTTAAAGAAGAACTTAAAATTGTGGGAAGAGTGTTTACCTCATATAGAATTTGCTTATAATCGTTCGCTGCATTCTACCACAAAGATGTGCCCATTTGAGATTGTGTATGGTTTTGTTCCTCGTGCACCTATTGATTTATTGCCTTTACCTTCTTCGGTGCAACATAATTTGGATGCTACACAACACGCTGAAATGATATTACACTTGCATAAGACTACTAAAGATAACATTGAACACATGAATGCTAAGTATAAACTTGCTGGGGATAAAGGGAGAAAGCATGTTGTGTTTGATGTTGGCGATCTTGTTTGGTTACATTTGCGTAAAGATCGTTTTCCTGATTTACGCAAGTCTAAGTTAATGCCACGTGCTGCTGGTCCCTTTAAGGTGTTAGAGAAAATCAATGGTAATGCATATAAACTTGAGTTGCCTGCAGATTTTGGTACGGTTAGTCCTAAGTTTAACATTGCAGATTTGAAGCCTTACTTTGGTGAGGAAGATGAGATTGCGTCGAGGACGACTTCAATTCAAGAAGGGGAGCATGATGTGGACATCCCTACTATTGATACAACCGTTGTACCTACAACAACACACATACAAGGACCCATCACAAGATCTCGTGCAAACAACTTAACTATCAGGTACTTTCGTTTCTTGGAACTATTTCTCACATACATGAGAATATGATGCTGCCTAAATCAGATATATTTCTTACTCTTAGGAATGATGGACCAAGCATGGATGAGAGGGACAAGCATTGGAGCATGGCCATGCATGGAGATTGCAGCAAGCATGTGATGATCCAAGAGAAGGCCACGGATGAAGATTTCAGAACTTTGAAGCCACCATAATGAAGAAAGAAGGCTTGGACGAAATATTCAAGACCAATACTTTACGAATTCTTCCATAGCTTAATATGGTGCTGCGACACCTTTATTTTGGGCCAGGCCCATGTAATTTTCGCAGGATTTTAATTAGCCACTTTTTAGAGTCCGTATTTGAGGGGAAAAGGACTTTTAGGGTTGGATTCGGCCACCACTTCCATGGCTGGCCGAAACCCCACCTTTTCGCCCTTAAATACTCCCCATAGCCGACCCCCTAGACTCGGATTTTGTTTAGACATTAAGTTAGCCATAGTCGCAACTTCGCCAAGGCTCGAGCGTCGCAGAGGCCTCTTGTACTTCGCACCTATTCAGGATCCCACCTCTTCAATAAAGCTTCCCTCTTAATCCGCAATATCTTGATTGCAATATTGGTTCTTACTTGTTCTCGATTTCAGGTAGGAATTAAGACCCTCGCTGGTCAGGCTGATCGTGTTCCCGCAGGATCGGTAACCTCCAGGAGATTGGCCTAGCGATTGCATTGGCGCTCGTGCTCGCACGTGTAGTCGGATCGTCAAGCCCGAACTCCAACAAATCGATTATCTTCATCTCATTGAAAGATCGGACACCTTTGCCCTATCAAGGTGCTTGGTGAGATCTTGACGACTTGGGGGCGAGAAACTGAGAACCCAAGGCCTTGTACAACTTGAACGCACTAGGCAAGATCCAAGAGGTTTGTGGATAATTTGGTGCTCCTTGTCAAGGAGCATGAGACAAATAGTTGATAGATCCTCAAAGGGGTGTCTTCAACTACAATTATCCAAGTCTAGGGTTTACAATGGAGGTGGGGTGGGGCTATTTATAGGCCAACCACATAAACAGGGGTATTTTAGGAACAAATAGCGAAATATAGAGAGGGTTACAGGGCGCTGGGCCGACTTAACACGATCAGGTCCACACACGTCCGGTAGTACCGGTCCAGCACGACCGGTAGTACCGGTCAGCCGGTAGTACCGCTTCCGGGCCCGGTAGTGCCGCTTGCCGTCCTCGGACTTCCTCTGGCGTCGTCTGTTGGTGGCGATAGCAGGGGGCGGTAGTTGAGTAGTACCGGGTCCAGATAGTACCGCTTGATGTGAGAGTATTTGGCTTCATTGCTGCGTTGGTGGTAGCGAAGGGGTAGTACCGGTCGCCAGGTCCGGTAGTACCGCTCGTGACAGAGGGCATTTGGTTCCCTCCGCTGGTGCTCCTCCGTTCTCTGGGTCATTCTCTTCGTACCTGATGATGCACAAGGTATGCGTATGAAGTAGCAGGCCATCCAAGGGTGTATCGAAGTCACACAAGGAGAGGAGCGAGTTCACCTTAGCTTGAAGGAGTTTGGCTCGGGCTCGAGTCAAGGGTCCACTTGGGGAGCTCGTGGGAGTAGATGTAGTAGCGGTTGTAGGACGGGATGCATCAGTGTCTTCATGGAGTTTCTTCATTGTTTGGGCACGCTTAACAACGTCCATATTGGCACGTTCATGAAGCGGGAGTGGAAGGATATTGTTATGGGGTAACCCCTTGGGGTGGCCCGATCTTTCACGAATCTCCGCGGGAATCGAGGGGAAAGCGGTGGAAGGGGTGAGGGGACGAAATCCACGAACACACGCACACTAAGATCCCGATGAACTCACGCACACAAATCACGATACACGCTGATAACTCACGCCGGTGGCAACCGGTCCAACATAATCCCTAGGATCGGTGTTGGGCGAAGCTCTCTCTCCACGACCAACAACGGGGGCGAGATGCTTGGTGAGATCTTGATGACTTGGGGGCGATAAACCGAGAACCCAAGGCCTTGTACAACTTGAACGCACTAGGAAAGATCCAAGAAGGGGTGGATAATAGGGTGCCCCTTGGTAGGAGCATGAGACCAATAGATGAAAGATCCTCAAAGGGGTGTCCTTAATCTATTATTATCCAAGTCTAGGATTTACAATAGAGGGTGGGGGCTATTTATAGGCCAATCACATAAACAGGGGTATTTTAGGAACAAATAGCGAAATATAGAGAGGGTTACGGGTTTAACGATCACGACTTCCACGATCGTCGTAATCGTCCGGCCTAGCTACGTAGTACCGTCTCAACCGGTAGTACCGCCTGGGCCCAGTAGTACTGGCCGCGCCGGGACTTCCGTTAAGCGTCTTCGGGAAGCGGTAGTAGAAGCGGTAGTGCTGTGATCCGAGTACCGTTCCAGATCCGTAGTACCTGGAGAGAGAGTATTTGGCTTCATTGGCGTTATGCAGGAGCGGTAGTAGGAGGCAGTGCTGTGGCAGTAATCTGGCCACGGATCGATAGTACCCTGAGACAGAGTATTTGGCTTCTTCTGGTTCTCCTCCGGTCACTGGATCCTTCTCTTCGTACTGATGATGCACAAGGAATGCGATGAAGTAGCAGCCATCCAAGGGTGTATCAAGTCACACAAGGAAAGGAGCGAGTTCACCTTAGCTTGTAGGAGTTTGGCTGGGCGAGTCATGGGTCCACTTGGGGAGCTCGTGGGAGTAGATGTAGTAGCGTCGTGGGGACGTGCATCAGCTCCCCCCCCTTGGGAAAGAGTCGTCCTCGACTCTTCAACCTTCTCAACTTCATCTTCTCCATGGTAGGGTGAGAGGTCCTTGACATTGAATGTCGGGCTCACAAGATACTTTGATGTTGGGATATCGATGATGTAGGCGTTGTTATTGATCCTCTTTAGCACTTTGAATGGTCCATCACCTCTTGGCTTGAGTTTGGAGTCGCTTCCTTGGGGAAGCGGTCTTTACTTAAGTGTATCCACACAAGGTCGCCTTCTTCAAAGATCATCTCTTTCTTGTTCTTGTTCAGCCTTGATGCTTGGCGAAGGACTTGTTGCTCGATCGTAGCTCTTGTGTCTTCATGGAGTTTCTTCATTGTTTGGGCACGCTTGACAACGTCCATATTGGCACGTTCATGAAGCGGTGGTGGAAGGATATCGAGCGCGGTGAGAGGCTCGAAGCCATAGACGATCATGAACGGGCTCCTCATGGTGGTGGAGTGCTTGGCGCGGTTGTAGGCGAACTCGGCGTGTGGAATACATTCCTCCCAGTCTTTAAGGTTCTTCTTTATCAACACCCGGAGGAGTGTGCCAAGGCTTCGATTGACGACCTCGGTTTGTCCATCGGTTTGAGGGTGCGAGGCGGACGAGAAGAGGAGCTTGATGCCGAGCTTGGCCATGAGAGTCTTCCAGAAGTAGCTCATGAATTTCACATCGCTGTCGGAGACGATTGTTCTTGGTACACCGTGTAAGCCGAATTATTTCCCTGAAAAACAAATTTGCTACATGTGAAGCATCATCGGTCTTATGGCACGGAATGAAGTATGCCATTTTTGAAAAGCGATCCACTACCACAAATATAGAATCATGTCCATGTTTAGATCTAGGCAAGCCTAACACAAAGTCCATGCTAATGTCCGACCAAGGTGCATGGGGAATAGGCAATGGCATATAAAGACCAAAGGGGTTAGACTTAGACTTAGCTTGGATACATGTAGTGCATCGTTGGACGTGGCGCTCCACGTCGCGTTTCATCTTTGGCCAAAAGTAGTGAGTGGATAGCATGTCATACGTCTTGTCACGGCCAAAGTGACCCATAAGGCCTCCACCATGGGACTCTTGAAGAAGCAGAATTTGGAGAGACGACTTCGGAATGCAAAGCTTGTTTTGTTTGAAAAGAAAACCCTTATGCAAATAGAAATCATCAATCCCTTTGTCTATTGAACATTTTGCAAAAATTGGTCCAAAGAAAAGGTCGTACGCGTACAAAGATTTGATGTCATCAAGACCCAAGACATTTACTTCGAGCCGCGTAAGAAGGTTTGTGTTTTTGCGAGACAAGGCGTCCGCTACCACATTTTCTTTGCCCTTCTTGTATTTGACAATGTAAGGAAAAGACTCCATGAACTCAACCCATTTGGCGTGCCTTTTACTCAAATTGGCTTGGCCCTTAAGATATTTCAACGACTCATGGTCGGAATGGATGATAAATTCTTTGGGCCAAAGATAGTGTTGCCACACTTGAAGGACACGAACCACGGCAAAAAGCTCTTTGTCATAAATGGGGTAATTTAGCCGTGCGCCATCAAGTTTGTCACTATGGTATGCAATGGGACGCCCATGTTGCATAAGGACGCCTCCAATGCCAATTCCACTAGCGTCACATTCAATATCAAAGGTTTTTGTGAAATCTGGTAATGCAAGAAGTGGTGCTTCGGTGAGCCTCTTTTTGAGCTCATCAAAAGCCTTTTGTTGTGCTTTTCCCCAAACGAACGTGACATTTTTGTTGGTCAATTCGTTGAGGGGGCAAGCAATGGTAGAAAAGTCTTTCACAAAGCGACGGTAAAAGCCAGCCAACCCAAGAAAACTACGAAGTTCACTAACATTGGTCGGTATGGGCCAATCTCGTATGTCCTTAACTTTCGATACATCGACTTCAATGCCATTAGAAGACACAACAAAACCAAGGAAAATGACCTTGTCTTTTGCAAAAGTGCACTTTGGGAGATTAGCATAAAACTTTTCATGACGAAGGATTTGAAGGACCTCCTTAACATGAGTAACATGCTCCTCTAGTGACTTGCTATAGACAAGGATGTCATCAAAGTAAACAACGACACTCTTCCCAATGAGAGATCTCAAAATATGGTTCATGAGGCACATGAAGGTAGATGGGGCATTTGATAAGCCAAAAAGGCATAACCAACCATTCATAGAGACCAAGCTTGGTCTTGAAGGCGGTTTTCCACTCATCACATTTGGCCATGCGAATTTGATGGTAACCACTACGAAGATCAATTTTCGAAAATATAGTGGCTCCACATAACTCATCAAGCATGTCATCAAGACGCGGTATAGGATGTCGATAACGCACGGTGATAGCATTGATTGGACGGCAGTCCATGCATAACCGCAACGTATCATCCGTTTTTGGAACTAGAATAACGGGGACCACGCTTGGGCTAGTGCTTACTTGGATCAAACCTTTGGAGACGAGTTGGTTGATTTGTCGTTCTATCTCCTTTGTCTCTTCCGGGTTCGTGTGATACGCGGCGCTGTTTGGGAGTGGGGCGCCGGGTATGAGGTCGATGCGGTGCTCGATTCCACGAAGAGGAGGTAGGCCATGAGGAAGCTCTTCGGGAAAAACATCGTGGAATTCCTGCAAAATAGCCATCAAAGAAGGAGGAACATTTGTCAAGTCGTTAGTTCCTTGCGCTAGTCCCTTGCAAACAAGGACATAGTGCAAGATGGATGGGTTGTTCCGCACTTCTCTCATCTCACTTTTGGTGGCAAGAAGAACACTCTTAGTTTTTCCACTCGAGTTTGGCTTGTGCCACTCACTCACTATGGTGTGGTTCTCTCGCTCACCACTCTTCTCACAAGGTGTTTGTGTGTATTGCGCCCTCGCTAGAGCCTTTGCATTGTCCGCAATTATTTGGCTAGGAGTCATTGGTTGCAACACACAAGTTTTATCAAGCAATTTGAAGGTATAAGTGTTTGAGTGACCATCATGCAAAGCACGCTTGTCATATTGCCACGGCCTTCCGAGCAACATATGGCAAACCATCATTGGGACCACGCCACATTCCACTGTGTCCTTGTAGGGTCCAATTGAGAACGTTACCGAGACGGTGTGCTTGATCTTGACGGACCCTTGGTCACTTAGCCATTGTATATGGTAGGGGTGTTTATGCGGATGGAGGGTGAGGTTGAGTTTCTCACACAATTCCGTGCTTGCAAGATTGTGGCAACTCCCTCCATCGATGACAACTTTGATGGACTTCCCATTAATGCCGACACGAGTTTGGAAGATGTTCGAGCGTTGGTCTTCATTCTCATTGGCTTGGGTAGTTAAGACCCTTGTGACCACAAGCGATGGACTTGCGTCATGCTCACACACAAGAAGTTCCTGGTCCTCTTCCAAATGTTGCCTTGCCATGGCTTCCTTGACCCTTGCATCAAACTCTTCTTCACTCAAGTATTCTTCATCGCCGTTGTCATGGATGAACAAAACTTTCTTGTTTCCACATACGGCCGACTTGTGTCCTTTTCCTCCACACTTGTAGCGTTCACCATTGAATGGTTGATCATCCCTTGTGTATTTGCCACTTGGGGGCTGTTTTCCTTGAGGGAGTGTTGGCTTGAAGGGAAGCTTGGTGGTACTTGAGGAGCTTCCACTTGGTGTTGTTGGAGTAGTGGTTGGTGCTTGCTTGTAGGTGAAGTACGTCTTTGGCTTGTTGTACTTGATGTCCTCTTGCACTTGACGCTCGGCCTTTGATGCGATGTGCACAAGCTCAACCATGTTGTTGTACTTTTGGAACTCGGTGATGCGCTTGATGGGATGGTTCAAGCCATTGAGGAAGCGTGCCATTGTTTGTTCATCACGCTCTTCAATGTTGGCACGGATCATGTTGAGCTCCATTTGCTTGAAGTACTCTTCCACGGTCTTTGTCCCTTGACTAAGCGTTTGAAGCTTGTTGAAGAGGTCACGCGTGTAGTGCAAAGGAACAAAGCGGGATCTCATATGGGCCTTCATATCTTGCCAAGTTGAGATTGGAGGCTCTTCTTTTGCTTCTCGAGCGAGTTGGACTTATTCCCACCAAAGGTTGGCGTACTCATCAAACTCGAGGGATGCCAAGGCCATCATCTTCTCATTGCTATAGTTGTGCATGCGGAAGATCTTGTCAACCTTGAGTTCCCACGAGAGATATTCTTCGGGTTCATTGGAAACCGGTGAACTTGGGCATGGTGAATTTGAGGTTGCCGAAAGTTTCTTCTCCATTGCGGTTCCGGTTGCGGCGGTTGCCATGATTTTGGCGGTCATCATCATCATCCAAGCTCTCATGTCTTGCTTGGTGATGTATGCGTTGCCCTTGCGGTTGTTGAGGTGCCGCGTTTGGTGGTGGAACTTGGTTTTGACGATGAGCTTGGGGAGCTTGCTCGTGTTGTTGGCGCGGTTGAGGACGAGGAGGAGGTTGATGGTCCTCACGACGAGCTTGGGGAGCTTGCTCTTGTTCTTGTCCCGGTTGATGCCGAGGAGCATTGTCTTGCGCCATGTGGCGAGGAGGACGTTGAGCCGCATGCGCAATGGGCTGTTCTCCTTCTTCTTGATGTGGAGGAGGCTCGTCATGATGATCATGTTGTCGACGTTGACGATCATGTCGATGATGGCGCCTTGGTGGATCTTCGAGTGCTTCACGTCGACGGTGATCTTGTTCGTCCTCTGCGGATGCTTCACTTGTTGTTGAAAGAACATGTCGACGGCGATGGGCTTGGTGGTCCATGTGAGGTTGCTCTTGTTGAATCACAAGTCCCCTTGGTTGTGGCCGGTTCGCTTCACGTCTTGAAGGTCTTGCGGAGAGGTCACCATCATAGCTTGACGTTGCGGCGTGTCGCGGAGATGGTACCGCTTGAGAAGAGCTCATGGATTGAAGGACGGGTCCATCCCGGTGCCTTGAAGCGTGACGGCGAGGTGCACTTGATTCACTTGAGGAGTGTCGAGATGAGCTTGAGTCGTGGCGTGGCCTTGCTAGCCCATCAATGAGGCATTGAAGCTTCTCATCCGTTGAGGCGAGGGCGCGACCAAGAGCTTCATTTTGATGACCGAGGTTGTGTTGCATGGCATGCATTTGGCCTCGGACTTCTTCAAAGCGGTTGTCGATGTTCTTGAATTCCACGCGGGCTTCGCTAAATTGTTCATCTTGGCACCGCTCAAGAGCTTCACAATGGTAGTTGAATTCTCCTCGGACCTTCCAATGGTCCCATCTTGTCATGTATTGTGTGTCGTCCTCCGGAGGTGGTGGTGGTTGGGACGGCTGGCCATTCCTGTCCATGATGCAAAGCCGACAAGGGTTGTATATGGAGAATAAGGGTGCGTAGAGTTAGCCTTTTACCTCACCTTGGAGATTATATCAAACCAATTGCCACATAAATGAGCGAACAGCGTGCAAAGTGAAATGGCAAAGAAACTCACACACAAATATGCTACAACTCGCAAAAGCTTTTGGTGGAAGGTTAGGATTGTGGAAAACCAAACGAAACGATCCAAGCAAAAGGTTATTGTTCTAAGTGGTAAAGAACCAAAGATCAAAAGCAAAAGGATACGATCTACAAAAACACGGAAGAACGCACACGTGGAGAATAACGGGGTTAGCACGACTATGAAAATGAGCACAAAAGGTCCTAACGAAGACTACGCTCAGTTGTCGTGCCAACTCAAGGAGAGACCACAACTCGTTTGCCAAAAGAGGATAAGCAATAGATTTGTGCACTTGCCTTGGTGCGCTCTTTCCTCTCTCTTTTTAGCTTACAAGCTTGGTATTCTCTTTGTATTGGGAGACTATGTATCTTTCTATTTTTTCTTCTTCTTTTTTTGATTCTTTTCCTTTTTCTCCCTTTCTATGCTACTATGTTAACTTTTGTATTTGGCCTCACACTCTCACTTTTCAAAGGCAAGTGCATAATGCTTAGACAAACATAAAATGAGTTGCTCTCATAGGATAGGTACACACAAAGGAAGATATGGAAATCAAAGTGGGCATAAGTTATACCTTTGGTATTGCTGACGACTTGCAACCGTTGATGGGGGTGATGTTCGAGTGTCGTGGTGTCGTTGAGCGCGTGGTGACTTTGATGCGGAAGCTTGTGTTAAAATGGCGACAAACACGCGAAACACGAACAAGTTAAAGAGGGAAAGTCAGCAAACGAAGTTGAGGCGTTAAGAGAAGAAAAAACTATGCGTGTCGCGGTAGTACCGCCGAACGAGTAGTAATCGAGGGCGGTAGTACCGCTGTGACCGATAGTCCGCCAAGCAGAACAAGAGCGAGATCCACTTGACACAAACCTCAAATTCGTGGTAATCTGACCGAAAGGCTGGGTTAGGAACAGAAAAAGGCTATAGATCGACTCCAAAAGTAACAGATCTATGGACCAAAACCACGAAAAACTCACCAAATCCAAAGATCGATTCGAAGGCAAATTGGGGCTCTTTTTGGTGGGATTTTCGATTTTAAAAAAAATTGGGGGGAAATTCGTGATCAACCTTGCTCTTGATACCAAGATGTTATGGGGTAACCCCTTGGGGTGGCCCGATCTTTCACGAATCTCCGCGGGAATCGAGGGGAAAGCGGTGGAAGGGGGTGAGGGGACGAAATCCACGAACACACGCACACTATGATCCCGATGAACTCACGCACACAAATCACGATACACGCCGATAACTCACGCCGGTGGCAACCGGTCCAACATAATCCCTAGGATCGGTGTTGGGCGAAGCTCTCTCTCCACGACCAACAACGGGGGCGAGATGCTTGGTGAGATCTTGCCGACTTGGGGGCGAGAAACCGAGAACCCAAGGCCTTGTACAACTTGAACGCACTAGGCAAGATCCAAGAGGTTGCGGATAATAGGGTGCCCCTTGGTAGGAGCATGAGACCAATAGATGAAAGATTCACAAAGGGGTGTCCTCAATCTATTATTATCCAAGTCTAGGGTTTACAATAGAGGGTGGGGGCTATTTATAGGCCAGCCACATAAACAGGGGTAGTTTAGGAACAAAATAGCGAAATATAGAGAGGGTTACAGGGCGCTGGGCCGACTTAACACGATCAGGTTCACGCACGTCCGGTAGTACCGGCCTAGCTTCCGGGCCCAATAGTACCGCTCGCGCCCTGGGACTTCCGTTAGCGTCTTCAGCGGGAAGCGGTAGTAGGGGCGATAGTGCTGATCCGTAATGCAGGGTTCGAGATCAGTAGTACCGTTGGAGACAATGTTGGCTTACATTGGCGTTATGCATGCGGAGGCGGTAGTAGGAGGCGGTAGTGGCTGGCGGTAGTACCGGATCGATAATTACCGCTGAGACAGAAGTATTTGGCTTCTTCGCTAGTGCTCCTCCGTTCACTGGATCCTTCTCTTACTGATGATGCACAAGGAATGCGTGTGAAGTAGTGAGCCATCCAAGGGTGTATCGAAGTCACACAAGGAAAGGAGCGAGTTCACCTTAGCTTGTAGGAGTTTGGCTCGGGCGCGAGTCATGGGTCCACTTGGGGAGCTCGTGGAGGTAGATGTAGTAACGTTCGTAGGACGGGCTGCATCAGATATCGAGCGCGGTGAGAGGCTCGAAGCCATAGACGATCATGAACGGGCTCCGCATGGTGGTGGAGTGCTTGGCGCGGTTGTAGGCGAACTCGGCGTGTGGACTACATTCCTCCCAGTCTTTAAGGTTCTTCTTTATCAACACCCGGAGGAGTGTGCCAAGGCTTCGATTGACGACCTCGGTTTGTCGCTCGGTGTGAGGATCTGGGCGACGAGAAGAGGAGCTTGATGCGAGCTTGGCCATGAGAGTATTCGAAGTAGCTCATGAATTTGACGTCATGATCGGAGCGATTGTTCTTGGTACACCGTGTGGAATTATTTCCTGAAAAACAAATTTGCTACATGTGAAGCATCATCGGTCTTATGGCACGGAATGAAGTGTGCCATTTTTGAAAAGCGATCCACTACCACAAATATAGAATCATGTCCATGTTTAGATCTAGGCAAGCCTAACACAAAGTCCATGCTAATGTCCGACCAAGGTGCATGAGGAATAGGCAATGGCATATAAATACCAAAGGGGTTAGACTTAGACTTAGCTTGGATACATGTAGTGCATCGTTGGACGTGGCGCTCCACGTCGCGTTTCATCTTTGGCCAAAAGTAGTGAGTGGATAGCATGTCATACGTCTTGTCACGGCCAAAGTGACCCATAAGGCCTCCACCATGAGACTCTTGAAGAAGCAAAATTTGGAGAGACGACTTCGGAATGCAAAGCTTGTTTTGTTTGAAAAGAAAACCCTTATGCAAATAGAAATCATCAATCCCTTTGTCTATTGAACATCTTGCAAAAATTGGTCCAAAGAAAGGGTCGGACGCGTACAAAGATTTGATGTCATCAAGACCCAAGACATTTACTTGAGCGTAAGAAGGTTTGTGTTTTCTTGAGACAAAGGCGTCCGCTACCACATTTTCTTTGCCCTTCTTGTATTTGACAATGTAAGGAAAAGACTCCATGAACTCAACCCATTTGGCGCGCCTTTTACTCAAATTGGCTTGGCCCTTAAGATATTTCAACGACTCATGGTCTGATGGAGGGGTTAACCTCTTGGGTGGCCCGATCTTCACGGATCTCGTGGTCAAATCGATGGGAAAGCGAGGGGAAAGGGAGAGGGTAGCGGAAGCGAACACACACCTCACAAAGAACACGATGAACACACGCAAAACTCACACGATACAAGGCCGATTGCTCCCGAATGACGGCCACCGGTCCGATAGAATCCTCGCAAGGAAAGATCGGTCAACGTGCTCCCTCAAATCCACATCGGAGAGGGAAGAACACCTTGGGGAGGGTCTTGACAACTTGGAGACGAGACATCGAACTCCAAGGCCTTGTTCAACGATGGATGCGTGATGCAAAGTCCAATCGAGGTTGGTGACGATAGTCGGTCCCCTTGGATAAGGGGATGAGGCAAAACTAGAGATTCCACACAAGGGGGTTGTCTTTAGTCTATCATCTATGCCTAAGGGATACATGAGGGGTGGGGCTCTATTTATAGGCCAGCCACTAAACAAGGGTAGTTTAGGGATAAACTAGGCGAATAGGTAAGTAAAGGGGAATACATGGGCTGTGGCCCAACAGTGTATGACATACATGACCAGTAGTCTGGGACTTAGGACCGTAGTACCGATCATCACCGATAATCTTAGCTCTAGGACCGTAGTACCGCTTATGATCTGGAAGCGACAGTTGAGTCGTCGAAGGCGGTTGATGTGGACATCCCTACTATTGATACAACAGTTGTACCTACAACAACACACATACAAGGACCCATCACAAGATCTCGTGCCAAACAACTTAACTATCAGGTACTTTCGTTTCTTGGAACTATTCCTCACATACATGAGAATATGATGCTGCCTAAATCAGATGTATTTCTTACTCTTAGGAATGATGGACCAAGCATGGATGAGAGGGACAAGCATTGGAGCATGGCCATGCATGGAGATGGCAGCAAGCATGTGATGATCCAAGAGAAGGCCACGGATGAAGATTTCAAAACTTTGAGGCCTCCATAATGAAGAAAGAAGGCTTGGACGAAATATTCAAGATCAATACTTTACGAATTCGTCCATAGCTTAATATGGTGCTGCGACACCTTTATTTTGGGCCAGGCCCATGTAATTTTCGTAGGATTTTAATTAGCCACTTTTTAGAGTCCGTATTTGAGGGGAAAAGGACTTTTAGGGTTGGATTCGGCCACCACTTCCATGGCTGGCCGAAACCCCACCTTTTCGCCCTTAAATACTCCCCATAGTCGACCCTCTAGACTCGGATTTTGTTTAGACGTTAAGTTAGCCATAGTCGCAACTTCGCCAAGGCTCGAGCGTCGCAGAGGCCTCTTGTACTTCGCACCTATTCAGGATCCCACCTCTTCAATAAAGCTTTCCTCTTAATTCCGCAATATCTTGATTGCAATATTGGTTCTTACTTGTTCTCGATTTCAGGTAGGAATTAAGACCCTCGCTGGTCAGGCTGATCGTGTTCCAGGATCGGTAACCTCGAGAGATTGGCCTAGCGATTGCATTGGCGCTCGTGCTCGCACGTGTAGTCGGATCGTCAAGCTCGAACTCCACCAAATCGATTATCTTCATCTCATCGAAAGATCGGACACCTTTGCCCTATCAAGTGGTATCAGATTTCAGGTTGCTCGGTGAGATTTTACTGTTTTCGTAGATTAGATCTGTTTTTACCTATAACCCACGAAAAAGCCAAAAACACAGTTAGAGATTAGATCCATCCTATAACCAATCTACGCCTCGCATTATCTTTTCAGTTTTTGCATTGTTGAATTTGTGTCTACATCGTCGCGTCGAGTTGCTGGTCTTAGTGTCTCGTCCCTTAGAGTTTCGAGTTCGATCATAATAGTCACGCCACACACTCGATCACCGCCACCATATTCCGCCACCATATACCACCGCCACCATAAACCCTAATACTCCGCCACCGCCTTCCTACCGCAAATACGAGATCCGATCAATTTTCCTGCCGTGGTACGAGTCCGAGTAGAGTTGTTGTTTCCTAGTTATTTATTTTTACTTTCCTTCTTTGTTGTTTCCGTGTTCAGTTAAAGTCCGTGTCGAGCTAAGAGTTCGGCCGTAAGTCCAGAAGGAGAGCAAAAATTTTCTGGCTATACTGTTTTTCGACCCCAGGGATCACTTTTCTCCATCGGCCGTTATAGCAACATTTTTTTGGCGCTGCGCTTCCTCGAGCAAAATAAAAAATCGAATTTTTTTGGGGCTAACCTATTTTTAGACCCGTAGATCAGTTTAGACACTGCGCCATCATAGTGATTTTCCACCTCTCGGTTCACTTTTAGGTGCCATATCATCATACAGTGCTTGTTGTGCCGCGTCATGACATCGTTGGTGATCTAGGCTCGCATCTCTAGTACGGTCTAGCCTAGGACCAGCACAGTACCGTCGTTGAGCATTCTTTCAACTTTTGCATTGCTGTTTTGATAATTGCTAACCCCCTTTTGCTAAGCCTTCCCAGAGCTCCACAGATATTCTCCACGTGCGGTGTCTCGACTCCCGGTAATCACTCGGTTCAATCTCTGGACCCACTGATCCTCGCGGTTGCACATCGCCTTTCCTGCTGTTTGGTAACAACTTGTAAGAGCTTCGTATATTGCTTGACGGATTACGCGTGCCTTCCACCCTATTTCCGTAGTATATACTTGTGCTTTTTAAAGGACTAACCATGACAGATACTTCGCGGAACCCTGCCATAATGACGAACGAAGAACTACATGCCCACTTCTCCGCGCTCTTGGTCGATCGCCGAAGACGTGGATACGCCTAGGGAGTTTGACACCAAGCTCTCCAACGCCGTGGACAAGATCGATGGGCTCGAGAAATCCTTCAACGTAAGCTTGACGCTCGTTCAAGGAGCTTTTGAACAGATTGCGGCCACGCATCACATGGCGCCGACGCGTTCCTCGCACTTCCGCCACGGCTGCTGCGGCGTTGGGGAGACGACGGGTACTACTACGAATTACGACGACGATTTTGACGAGGAGGTTGAACAACCTCCACATGTACCTGCTGGACGTCCCTGACATTACCACCGCAACGCCCGACCACAGGTACGTGATGATGAGCATGTTGCTAAGCTTAAATTGAATATTCCATCTTTTGAGGGTAAATATAATCTCGATGCATATCTTACATGGGAGATGGAAGTCGAACAACGCTTTTGCATGTTTAAAATATCACGAGAATATGCGTGTTAGTGCTGCTACATGTGAATTTACTAAATTTGCTTCCCTTTGGTGGTCCGAGTATTGTCGTTTAAATCCTACTACTATTCCTAGTACTTGACTGCTCTAAAACTGCTATGCGTGTTCGTTTTGTACCTCCCACTTATCAACGTGATTTACTAAAGAATCGACACGCTTAGAGCAAGGGAAAAATTGTAGAAGAGTATTATCAGGAATTACAAACGGGGATGGTTCGTTGTGGTCTTGTTGAATCTAATGAACAAATGCTTGCACGTTTCTTTGGTGGATTAAACAAGGACATTCAGCACATATTAGATTATAAGGAATATAATTCTATCACTGCTTGTTTCATCTTGCTTGCAAAGCTGAACGTGAAGTGCAGGATCGCCAAACACCATGGAGGAGGACTAATAATTCTGCAGGTCGCACATCCTCTTGGACATCCCGACAATCAACGCCTCCTCGTGATTCGCCACCAGCTACTACCACATCCAAGGCCACCACAAGATTTCCAGCTACTCCACCATCATCCAATGCTCCGTCAGAGTGCATCTTCTATGGCTTCCATGGGTAAGACAAAGGATATACAATGCCGCAAGTGCTGGGTTTTGGTCATATTGAGAGATGCACAACACAACGTGATGATGGTGCGAGAAGATGGTCAATACGATTCAGCGGCGACTTGATGAAGATACACTAGCCCTTATTTCTGGTCGCGATGGAGACAATTCGATCTTGATGAAGAGCCAGAGGTAATGGAGCTGAAGCCGATCAATACAAGAGCTTAATTACACAACGTGTGTTGAGTGTGCAATTGAGCAAATCTGAGCAAGATCAACGCCACAACCTGTTCCAAACACGTGGTGTTGTCAAGGAAAGAGCTATACGGATCATCATTGATGGAGCGAGTTGTAATAATCTGGCCAGTGTGGACATGGTAGAGAAGCTTGCGCTTCCAACAAGACAACGCCCACATTCATATTACATCCAATGGTTTGAGAGTTCTCGCAAGATCAAGGTAACAAGAATGCAGCGTGCATTTTACTATTGGTACATATTCTGATTTTGTTGATTGTGATGTTGTACCTATGCAAGCTTGTTCTTTGTTACTTGGAAGACCATGGCAATTTGATAGAGAATCTGTTCATAATGGCAAAACTAATCACTTATGCATGATGGAAAGAAAATTGGTCTAAAACCTATGACTCCCGAACAGATTTTAAAAGATGATCTTGCTAGAGCTAGTAGAGCTAAAACTGAGGAGAAAAATAAAAGTGAGAATCAGATTGTTGCTGCAGATTTTATACCACCAAAGAACACTAAATCTGATTCTACACATGCTACTGAAATTCGTTTGAAGAGTCCATGTATGCCTGCAAATAAAATTGATATTGCTGAACTAGATGTAAACAATACTCAATGTTATGCAATTGTCTGCAAAGAGGTTTTGTTTTCATTTGAGGATATGCCTCCTTCTTTGTGACCCGCTGTTGCTAACCTTTTGCAGGAATATGAGGACGTCTTTCCCGCTGAGTTGCCACCAGGACTACCTCCTATTAGAGGAATTGAGCACCAAATTGATCTAATTCCCGGTGCCACGTTGCCCAACCGCGCGCCATATAGAACCAATCCAGAGGAGACAAAGGAGATACAACGCCAAATTCAGGAACTACTCGACAGAGATCATATTCATGAGTCCCTTAGCCCTTGTGCTGTTCCTATTATTTTGGTACCTAAGAAAGATGGTTCTTCGCGCATGTGTACTGATTGTAGAGCTATCAATAATATTACTATTCGATATCGTCATCCTATTCCACGTTTAGATGACATGCTTGATGAATTGAGTGGCTCTACCATGTTTTCTAAAGTTGATTTGCGTAGTGGTTACCACCCGATTCGTATGAAATTAGGAGATGAATGGAAAACAACATTTAAAACTAAGTTCGGTTTATATGAGTGGTTAGTAATGCCGTTTGGTTTAACTAATGCACCTAGCACTTTCATGCGATTAATGAACGAAGTTTTACGTGCTTTCATTGGACGTTTTGTGGTAGTCTACTTTGATGATATTTTGATTTATAGCAAATCTTTAGAGGATCATTTGGACCATTTACGTGCTGTTTTTAATGCTTTGCGTGATGCACGTTTGTTTGGTAACCTTGAGAAGTGCACCTTTTGCACCAATCGAGTTGCGTTTCTTGGCTATGTTGTTACATCACAGGGTATTGAAGTGGATCCAGCCAAGATTGAAGCTATTGAGAATTGGTCAGCCCAAGACGGTCACACAAGTGAGGAGTTTTCTTGGCCTCGCTGGTTTTTATAGGCGCTTTGTCAAAGACTTTGGATCAATTGCCGCACCGCTGAATGAGCTTACCAAGAAGGATGTGCCCTTTGTTTGGGGCGATGCACAACAACAGGCCTTCGTCATATTGAAAGATAAGCTAACACATGCTCCCTTACTCCAACTTCCTGATTTTACTAAGACTTTTGAGCTTGAATGTGATGCTAGTGGAATTGGTTTGGGAGGGGTGTTATTACAAGAGGAAAACCTGCATATTTTAGCGAGAAATTGAGTGGGGCTAGTCGAACTATTCTACTTATTCATGAAATATTATGATGCAGCTGGCCCCATGGACTGCTACTACATCTACTTCCCACAAGCTCCCCAAGTGGACCCATGACTCACACCGAGCCAACTCCTTCTGCTAAGGAACTCGCCCTCTCCTTGTGGATTGACACACCTTGATGGCCTGCTACTCATACACCATACCTTGTGCATCATCAAGTACTAAGAGAAGGACCCACAGGGAGAGAGCACCAAAGCTAAGAGACCAACGCCACCATGCCACTATCGGACAATCCAGATACTACTGGCTCAAGACTACCGCCCGCAACCAACACGTAAGACTCCAGAAGAGCCAAATGCTCTCATCGGCGGTATTACTGCCCGATCCCAGATACGGCATCACCAAGATTACCGCCTCTACCGCCACCAATGTAAGGCTCATCAAGAAGTCCTGAGAAGCTATCAGTTTAGAAGAAGGTACTATGACCTCGTACTACCGGTTTAGCTAGACCGGTACTACCGACGATCTGAATCGTGTTAATTCGCCCAAGGCTCAGAACTCTCTATATTTCGCTATTTGTTCCCAAAATACTGCTTATGTGGTTGGCTATATATAGCCCCAATTCTCCATTGTAAACCCTAGACTTGATAATAATAGATATTAAGGAAACCCTTTGAGGAACTTATATCTATTGGTCTCATGCGCCTACCAAGGAGCACCGGATTATCCACCCCTCTTGGATCTTGCCTAGTGCCTGTTGTACAAGGCCTTGGGTTCTTGGTCGCCTCAAGTCGTCAAGATCTCACCAAGCACCCTGTTGGCGTGGAGAGCGAGTCACCCAACACCGATCCTAGGGATTATGTTGGACTGCTGCCACCGGGATGAGAGATCGGTATCGTGTTTTATGTCCATGTGTTCGCGGTTTTCATCCCTTCCCCACCACTGCTTTCCCTCGCTTCGTGGAATTGAAAGATCGGGCCAACTCAAGGGTTACCCCATAACATATTGGTATCAAGAGCACGGTTGATCACGAATTTCCAATTTTCTTTTTTCTTAAAATCGAAAAATCCCACCAAAGAGCCCCAATTTGCCTTCGGATCGATCTCTGGATTTGGTGAGTTTTTCGTGGTTTTGGTCCATAGATCTCGCTGCTTTTGGAGTCCATCTATAGCCTCGCTGTTCCTAGCCCAGCTTTTCGGTCAGATTTCCAATGAATTTGAGGTTTGTGTCAAGTGGATCTCGTTTTCGTTCTGTGACCAGTGTATCATCATCCGAGTCAAGTGTTACCACTGGCCGTCCTGCATTACCGCCGCATTTTCCGGTACCACCGCTACCACAAGTAAGCTTTTTCCTTCTCTTGACGCCTCACTTTCGCTTGTCGACATTTCCTTTAGCTTGTTCGTGTTTCGTGGTTTGTCGCCATTTTAACACAAGCTTTTGCATCAAAGTCACCCGCCATCGACATCGCTGATTAATCGAATATCATTCCTCACCAACGGTTGCCAGTAAGTCGTCAATAATACCAAAGGTATAACTTGCACCACTTTGACAACCCCATATCTTCCTTGTGTGTATCTATCCTATGAGAGCAACTCATTTTGTGTTTGTCTACATTGTGCACTTGCTCTCTGGAAAGTGAGAGTGTGAGGCCAAATACAAAAGTTAACATAGTAGCATAGAAAGGAGAAAAGGAAAAAGAATCAAAAAAGAGAAAAAAAGAGAAAAATATACATAGTCTCCAATACAAAGAGAATACCAAGCTTGTAAGCCAAGAAAGAGAGAAGAAAGATGCATCAAGGCAAGTGCACAAATCTATTGCTTATCCTCTTTGGCAAACGAGTCAGGGTCTCCTTTGAGTTGGCACCAAAACCGAAGCGTAGTCTTCTAGGGACCTTTTGTGCTCATTTTCATAGTCGTAAGTAACCTGCTTTTTCTCCACGTGTGTGTTTTCCGTGTTTTGTAGATCGTATCCTTTGCTTTTGATCTTGGTTCTTTACCACGAGGACAATAACCTTTTGCTTGGATCGCTTCGCTTGGCTTTCCACAATCCTAACCTTCCACCAAAGCTTTTGAGAGTTGTAGCATATTTGTGTGTGAGTTTCTGCCCATTTCACTTTGCACGCCGCTCATTTGGGTGGCAATTGGTTTGATATAATCTCCAAGGTGAGGTAAAAGGCTAACTCTCCGCACGCTTATTCTCCATATACAACCCTTGTTGGCTTTTCATCATGGATGCATGGAGAGCCATCCCAACCACCACAACCTGGAGGATGACACACAATTATGACAAGATGGACCATTGGAAGGTCCGAGGAGAATTCAACTATCAGAAGCTCTCGAAGCGCGCCAAGATGAACAATTTAGCGAGGCCTGTGGAATTAAGAACATCGACAACCGCTTCAAGAAGTCCGCTACAAATGCATGCCATGCAACACAACTGGTCATCAAATGAAGCTCTGGTCGCACTCGCCTCAATCGGATGAGAAGCTTCAACGCCTCATTGATGGACTAGCAAGGCCACGCCGCTAATCAAGCTCATCTCGCAAGACTCAAGTGAATCAAGTGCACTCGCCACACGCTTCAAGGCACCGGATGGACCCGTTCTTCAATCCATGAGCTCTTCGCAGCGGCACCATCTCCGCCACACGCCAAGAACGCTGTTATGATGGTGACCCTCCGCAAGACCTCAAGACGTGAAGTTTAACCGCCACAACCAAGGGCACTTTGTGATTCAACAAGAGCAACCTCAAGATGGAACACCAAGGCCATCGCCACGACATGTCCCTTCAACAACAAGTGAAGCATCCGAAGAGGATTTAACAAGATCACCGCTGACGGAAGCACTAGAAGATCCTCCAAGGCGCCATCATCGACATGATCGTCCACGCCGGGCAACATGATGGTCATGACGAGCCTCCACTTCAAGAAGAAGAAGAGCAACCTATTGCGCAGCGGCTCGACGCCCTTCCCTTCCACAGGCGCAAGACAATGCTACTCGACCACCCACAACAAGAACAAGAGCAAGTTCCCCAAGCTCGCCGTGAGGACCATCAACCTCCTCCTCGCCCTCAATCATACAACAAAACGAGCAAGCTCCCCAAGCTCGTCGCCAAAACCAAGTTCCACCACCAAACGCAGACCTCAACAACTCAAGAGAACGCAACCATCACCAAGCAAGACATGAGAGCTCGGATGATGATGATGACCGCCAAAATCATGGTAAATCATTTCAACCGGAATCAAGAATGGAGAAGAAACTTTCAAGCTCAAATTACTATGCCCAAGTTCACCGGTTCCAATGAACCCGAGAATATCCCTCGTGGGAACTCAAGGTCCACAAGATCTTCCTGATGCACAACTATAGCAATGAGAAGATGATGGCCATGGCATCCTCGAGTTTGATGAGTATGCCAACCTTGGTGGGAACAAGTCCAACTTCGCTGGCTAAAAAGAAGAGCCCAATCGCAACTCAAGATATGAAGGCTCATATGAGATCCCGCTTTGTTCTTCACACTACACGCGACCTCTTCAACAAGCTTCAAACGCTTAGTCAAGGGACAAAGACCGTGGAAGAGTACTTCAAGCAAATGGAGCTCAACATGATCCGTACAACATTGAAGAGTTTAGATGAACAAACAATGGCACGCTTCCTCAATGGCTTGAACCATCCCATCAAGCGATCACCGAAGTTCCAAAAGTACAACAACATGGTTGAGCTTGTGCACATCGATCAAAGGCCGAGGCCAAGTGCAAGAGGACATCAAGTACAACAAGCCAAAGACGATTTCACCTACAAGCAAGCTTACAACCACTACTCCAACAACACCAAGTGGAAGCTCTCGCACCACCAAGCTTCCTTCAAGCCAACTTCCTCAAGGAAAACATTTCAAGTGGCAAAACACAAGGGATGATCAACCATTCAATGGTGAATGCTACAAGGTGGAGGCAAAGGACACAAGTCAAACGCATGGAACAAGAAAGTTTTGTCTATTCATGACAGCGATGAAGAATACTTGAGTGAGGAAGAGTTTGATGCAAGGGTCAAGGAAGCCATGGCAAGGCAACATTTGGAACAGGACCAAGAACTTCTTGTGTGTGAGCATGACGCAAGTCCATCGCCAGAATCACAAGGGTCTTGACTTCACCAAGTCAATGAGAATGAAGACCAACGCCGAACATCTTCCAAACTCGCTGTTTTACAATGGGAAGTCCATCAAAGTTGTCATCGATGGAGGGAGTTTCCACAACCTTGCAAGCACGGAATTGTGTGAGAAACTCAATCTCACCCTCCATCCGCATAAACACCCTACCATATCCAATGGCTAAGACCAAGGATCCGTCAAGATCACACATCGCCCTCAGAACGTTTCAATTGGGCACTACAAGGACACCTGGAATGTGACGGGTCCCAATGATTTGCATATGTCGCAGAAGGTCGTGGCAATATGACAAGCGTGTTGCATGATGGTCACAAACACTTATACCTTCAAATGGCTTGATAAAACTTGTGTGTTGCAACCAATGACTCCTAGCCAAATAATTGCGACAATGCAAAGGCTTTAGCGAGGGCGAATACACAAAAACACCTTGTGAGAAGAGGGTGAGCGAGAGAACCACACCATAGTGAGTGAGAGCTACAAGTCAAACTCGAGTGGAAAAACTAAGAGTGTTCTTCTTGCCACCAAAGTGAGATGAGAGAAGTGCGAATACCCATCCATCTTGCACTATGTCCTTGTATGCAAGGGACTAGCAAGGAACTAACGACTTGACAAATGTTCCTCCTTCTTGATGGCTATTTTGCAGAATTCCAAGATATATTTCAAGAGCTTCCTCATGGACTACCTCCTCTTCGGGAATCGAGCAAGATCGACCTCATACCCGGCGCCCACTCCCAAACCGCGCCACAGATCGCACAAACCCTAAGAGACGAAGGAGATCGAACGTCAAATCAACCAAATCGCTCAAAGGTTTGATCCAAGTAAGCACTAGCCCAAGCCGGTCCCCGTGATCCTAGTTCCAAAACGGATGATACGTTATTATGTATGGATCTGTCATTCAATCAATGCTATCACCGTATGCTATCGACATCCTATACCGCCTTGATGACATGCTTGATGAGTTATGTGGAGCCACTATATTTTCAAAATTGATCTTCAGAGTGGTTACCATCAAATTCGCATGGTCAAGGTGATGAGTGGAAACCGCCTTCAAGACCAAGCTTGGTCTCTATGAATGGTTGGTCATGCCTTTGGCTTATCTAATGCCCCATCTACCTTCATGCCTTATGAACCATATTTTGAGATATCTCATTGGGAAGAGTGTAGTTGTTTACTTTGATGACATTCTTGTCTATAGCAAGTCACTAGAGGAGCATGTTACCATGTTAAGGAGGTCCTTCAAATCCTTCGTCATGAAAAGCTTTATGCTAATCTCCTAAAGTGCACTTTTGCAAGAGACAAGCTGATTTTCCGGGTTTTGTCGTCTTCTAATGGCATTGAAGTTGATGTTCCAAAGTAAAGGATATATGAGATTGGCCCATACCTACAAATGTTAGTGAACTTCGTAGTTTTCATGGGTTGGCTGGCCTTACCGTCGCCAGAAAGATTTTCTACCATTGTTTGCCCTCAACTAATTGACCAAGAAAAATGTCTAGCCTGCTTGGGGAAAAGCACAACAAAAGGCTTTTGATGAGCTCAAAAAGAGGCTCAATCAAGCACCACTTCTTGCATTACCGGATTTCACAAAACCTTTGAGATTGAATGTGACGCTAGTGGTATCATTGGTGGCGCCCTTATGCAAAATGGGCCCTATTGCTTACTATAGTGAGAAACTTGATGCTACCAAACTATCCCATTTATGACAAAGAACTTTTGCCCTGGTTCGAGTTCTTCAAGTGTGGCAACACTATCTTTGGCCCAAAGAATTTATCATACATTCCGACCATGAGTCGCTGAAGTATCTTAAGGGCTGCCAATTTGAGTAAAAGGCACGCAAAATGGGTTGAGTTTATGGAGTCTTTTCCTTACATTGTCAAATACAAGAAGGGCAAAGAAAATGTGGTAGCGGACGCCTTGTCTCAAGAAAAACACAAGCCTTCTACACCATCAAGTAAATGTCTTGGGTCTTGATGACATCAAATCTTTGTACATGTCACCCTTTCTTTGGACCACTATTTGCACAATGTTCAATTGACAAAGGGATTAATGATTTCTATTTGCATAAGGGTTTTCTTTTCAAACAAAACAAGCTTTGCATTCCAAAAAAAAAACCGCTCTCCAACTTTTTGCTTCTTCAAGAGTCCCATGGTGGAGGCCTTATGGGTCACTTTGGCTCACAAGACATATGACATGCTTCCACTCACTACTTTTGGCCAAAGATGAAGCGCCGACGGAGCGCCACGCCCAACGTATATGCACTACATGTATCCAAGCTAAGTCTAAGTCCAACCTTTGGTCTTTATATGCCATTGCCTATTCCTCATGCACCTTGGTCTGACATTAGCATGGACTTTATATTAGGCTTGCTTAGATCTAAACATGGACATGACTCTATATTTGTAGTGGATCGCCAAAATGGCACATTTCATTCCGTACATAAGACCGATGATGCTTCACATGTAGCAAATTTGTTTTTCAGAAATAATTCGCTACACGGTGTACTACTTAACAATCGCCTCCGATCATGACGTAAAATTCATGAGCTACTCGAAAACTCTCATGGCCAAGCTCGCATCAAGCTCCTTTTTTCGCCCTACTAAGATCTCAAACCGATGGACAAACCGAGGTCGTCAAACCGATAATCGAAGTCTGGCACACTCCTCCGGTGTTGATAAAGAAGAACCTGAAGACTGGGAGGAATGTATACCACACGCCGAGATCGCCACAACCGCGCTTTCAAGCACTTCCACCACCATGAGGAGCCTGCTCATGATGGTCTACGGCTTCGAGCCTCTCATCCGCCATATCCTTCCGCTACCACTTCATGAACGTGCTAATATGGACGCCAAGCGTGCCTAAACAATGAAGAAACTCCATGAAGACACACGAAGCCACTATCGAAAGCAACAAGTCCTTCGCCAAGCATCAAGGCTAAACAAGAACAAGAAGGAGATAATCTTCAAGAGGGCTAATTTTGTGGATACACTTGAGTAAAGACCGCTTCCTCAGAACGCGACTCCAAGCCAAAGCCAAGAGGTGATGGACCATTTAAAGTGCTCAAGAGGATCAACAACAACGCTTATATCCATATCCCACATCCAAGTATCTTGTGAGCTCGACATTCAATGTCAAGGACCTCTCACCCTACCATGGAGAAGATGAAGTGAAGGTTGAAGAGTCGAGGACTTAATTTTTTCCTGTGGGGAGCTGATGCACCCCTCTATGACCGCTACTACATCTACTTCCACGAGCTCCCTGCGGACTCCATGATCGCGCTTCTCGAGCCAAACTCCTTCGTAAGGTGAACTCGCCTTCCTTCTCGGATTTGATACACCTTGATGGCCTCGCTACCATTTACCCATACCTTGTGCATCATCGTACGAAGAAGAGAAGGACCCACAGATTCTTGAGGAGCACCAAAGAAGAGACCAAACGCTTCGTCGGGCCGTACTACCGGATTCGCGACGAGATACTGCCGAAGCCAAGATTTTACCGCCGCCAATGTAGCACTACTGACTGGCGACCGGTATCAAGCAAGATTTTCACGTTTCGGTAATTAATGATCATGACCGTGAGCCATCGCCGCATAAGACTACCGCCTCACACGCTAACAAAATGCAGGTGAAGACTCGAGCTAGCCAATGCTCGTCACTGGCGGTATCATCTGCCCCGGATCCGTACTTCACGGGCCACGGTGATTACCGCTACGCCACCAACAAGGCCCTCATAAGTCCCGTGATCGCTTGCGGTACTATCGGGCTGTGAAGCTGGGTATTATTGCATGATCGTACTACCAAGCTGGACCGGGACATTAATGGACGACACAGACCTGATCGTGTTAATTTGGCCCAGCCGCCTTGTAACCCTCTCTATATTTTTGCTATTTGTTCCGTGAACACGCCTCATTTATGTGGTTGGCCATATATAGCCCCCCACCTCCATTGTAAACCCTAGACTTGGATAATAATAGAGTTTTTTTATTAAGGAAACCCTTTGAGGAACTTATATCTATTCGTCTCATGCTCCTACCAAGGAGCACCGGATTATCCACCCCTCTTGGATCTTGCCTAGTGCCTGTTGTATGCCAAGGCCTTGCCCTGCTTTCCGCCCCAAGTCGCCAAGATCTCACCAAGCACCCATCCCCGTTGTTGGCGTGAGAGCGAGCTTCTACCAACACGGATCCTAGGGATTATGTTGGACTGCCACACCCACAAGTGAGGGATCGGCGTATCGTGTTTTGTGTGGTGTTCGCGGTTTTCATCCCTTCTTCCCCCGACCACCGCTTTCCCTCCCTCGTTTCTCGTGGAATTCGTGAAAGATCGGGCCAACTCAAGGGTTACCCCATAACAATATTTTAGCGAGAAATTGAGTGGGGCTAGTCTGAACTATCTCACTTATGATAAAGAATTATATGCTTGGTTCTGACATTAGAAACTTGGCAACATTATCTATGGCCTAAGGAATTTGTTATTCATTCTGATCATGAATCTTTGAAGCATATTCGTAGTCAAGCTAAGTTGAATCGCTATGCAAAGTGGGTTGAATTTATTGACTCTTTTCCTTATGTTATCAAACACAAAAGGGTAAAGATAATATTATTGGCTGATGCTTTGTCGCTACTGCTATGCTTTGTTATCTCAACTTGACTTCAAAATATTTGGATTGAAACTATTAAGGAACAATATGTGCATGATGCTGAATTTAAAGATGTGTTGCAGAATTGTAGAGATGGTAAAACTTGGAACAAGTTCGCCTTCAATGATGGATTTGTGTTCGTGCAAACAAACTATGCATCTCCGATAGTTCTGTTTTGCCTTTTCTTGTTGCTGCATGGAGGAGGATTGATGGGACACTTTGGTGTCAAGAAGACGGAGGATGTTCTTGCTGCACACTTCTTTTGGCCCCGTGGCGCCGAGATGTTGAGAGATTTGTACGCACGCCGTGACTACTTGTCAAAAGCCAAGTCTCGCTTAATCCACATGGTTTATATATGCCTCTTCCTGCTCCTAGTGTTCCTTGGGAGGATATTTCTATGGACTTTGTTTTGGGATTGCCAATTAATACGTATGGGGAGGGATAGTATTTTGTTGTTGTGGATCGGTTTTCTAAGATGGCACACTTTATTCCCTTGTCATAAATCCGATGATGTCATATTGCTGATTTATTCTTCGTGAAATTGTTCGTTTGCATGGTGTGCCAAATACTATTGTCTCCGATCATGATACTAAATTTCTTAGCCACTTTTGGAGATGTTTATGGGCTAAGTTGGGGACCAAATTGCTCTTTAGTACTACATGTCATCCCCAAACCGATGGTCAAACGGAAGTAGTAAATAGAACTTTGTCTACTATGTTGGGGCTGTTTAAAGAAGAACTTAAAATTGTGGGAAGAGTGTTTACTCATATAGAATTTGCTTATAATCGTCGCTGTATTCTACCACAAAGATGTGCCCATTTGAGATTGTGTATGGTTTTGTTCCTCGTGCACCTATTGATTTATTGCCTTTACCTTCTTCGGTGCAACATAATTTGGAGGCTACACAACACGCTGAATTGATATTAAACTTGCATAAGACTACTAAAGATAACATTGAACACATGAATGCTAAGTCTAAACTTGTCGATAAAGGGAGAAAGCATGTTGTGTTTGATGTTGCCATCTTGTTTGGTTACATTTGCTAAAGATCGCTTTCCGATTTACGCAAGTCTAAATTAATGCCACGTCTGCTGGTCCCTTTATGTTAGAGAAAATAAATGATAATGCATATAAACTTGAGTTGCCTGCAGACTTTGGCACGGTTAGTCCCACGCTACCATTGCAGATTTGAAGCCTTACTTTGGTGAGGAAGATGAGATTATGCCGAGGACACTTCAATTCAAGAAGGGAGCATGATGACATCCCTACTATTGATACAAACGCTGTACCTACAAAGAACACACATAGAAGGACCCATCACAAGATCTCGTACAACAACTTAACTATCAGTACTTTCGCTTCTTGAACTATTCTCACATACATTAGAATATGATGTCACTAAATCGAGATGTATTTTACTCTTAGGAATGATGGACCAAGCATGGATGAGAGGGACAAGCATTGGAGCATGGCTATGCATGGAGATGGAAGAAGCATGTGATGATCCAAGAGAAGGCCACTGATGAAGATTTCTGTAACTTTGAGGCCTCCATTATGAAGAAAGAAGGCTTGGACGAAATATTCAAGATCAATACTTTACGAATTCGTCCATAGCTTAATATGGTGCTAAGACACCTTTATTTTGGGCCAGGCCCATGTAATTTTCGCAGGATTTTAATTAGCCACTTTTTAGAGTCCAGATTTGAATGGAAAAGGACTTTTTAGGGTTGTATTCATTCACCACTTCCATGGCTGGGTCAAACCCCACCTTTTCGCTTCTTAAATACCCCCATAGTCGACCCCTAGACTCGGATTTTGTTTAGACATTGTTAGCCATAGTCGCAACTTCGCCAAGGCTCGAGCGTCAGAGAGGCCTCTTGTACTTGCACCTATTCAGATCCCACCTCTTCAATAAAGCTTTCCTCTTAATTCCGCAATATCTTGATTGCAATATTGGTTCTTACTTGTTCTCGATTTCGTAGGAATTAAGACTCTCTGGTCAATCGACTGTTCCCGCAGGATCGGTAACCTGTGAGATTGGTCTAGCGATTGCATTGGCAGAACGCGTAGTCGGATCGTCAAGCTTAACTCCACCAAATTGACTATCTTCATCTCATCGAAAAGATCGGACACCTTTTGCCCTATCTCGCCAGAGACTCCAATCTCCTGACCCGCCTCGGATGGGGCATCCGGCCGTCCTGCTTGGTTCTTGGGGACCGGAGGAAGGTCCGAGACTCCGGCAGGGATCGGAGACTCAGATACACCGGAGACTCAGGTAGAGCTCCAGCAGCCTTCTTTCTCCCGGTCCTTCTTCCTTGGGGGCTTGGTGGTGATGTTGCTTCATAGCTGAGTATACATAACGTAGTTGCATGAAGTAGCAAGCCATCTAAAGGTAGACCAAAATCACATGAGGAAAGGAGTGAGTTAACCTTGGCTTGGAGGAGCTTGGCTCGGGCGCGAGTCATTGGTCCACTTGGGGGAGTAGGTGTTGTAGATGGAGGTGCGTCCGTAGGATGGGCTGCATCAGCTCCCCCCTTGGGAAAGAGTCTTCCTCGACTCTTCAACCTTCTCAACTTCATCTTCGCCATGGTAGGGTGAGAGGTCCTGACATTGAATGCTCGCTCACAAGATACTTGGATGTTGGGATATCGATGATGTAGGCGTTGTTGTTGATCCTCTTTATTACTTTGAACGGTCCATCACCTCTTGGATTGAGTTTGGAGTCGTGGTCCTTTTGGAAGCGGTCTTTACTCAAGTGTATCCACACAAGGTCGCCTTCTTCGAAGATAATTTCTTTCTTGTTCTTGTTTAGCCTTGATGCTTGGCTGAGGACTTGTTTCGCATCGTAGCCCTTGTGTCTTCATGGAGTTTCTTCATTGTTTGGGCACGCTTGACAACGCCCATATTGGCACGCTCATGAAGCGGAAGTGGAAGGATATCGAGCGCGGTGAGAGGCTCGAAGCCATAGACGATCAGGAACCGCAATGAAGAAGAAACTTTCGGCAAGCTCAAGTTCACCATGCCCAAATTCACCGGTTCCAATGAACCCGAAGAATACCTCTCGTGGGAACTCAAGGTTGACAAGATCTTCCGCATGCACAACTATAGCAATGAGAAGATGATGGCCATGGCATCCCTCGAGTTTGATGAGTATGCCAACCTTTGGTGGGAACAAGTCCAACTCGCCAGGAATCAAAAGAAGAGCCCCCAATCTCAACTTGGCAAGATATGAAGGCTCATATGAGATCCCGCTTTGTTCCTTCACACACGCTGCGGACCTCTTCAACAAGCTTCAAACGCTAGTCAAGTGGACAAAGACCGAGGAAGAGTACTTCTGCAAATGGAGCTCAACATGATCCGTGCCAACATTGAAGAGCTTAGATGAACAAACAATGGCATCGCTCTCAATGGCTTGAACCATCCCATCAAGCGCATCACCGAGTTCCAAAAGTACAACAACATGGTTGAGCTTTGTGCACATCGATCAAAGGCCGGCATCATGCAAGAGGACATCAAGTACAACAAGCCAAAGACGATTTCACCTACAAGCAAGTTCCAACCACTACTCGACAACACCAAGTGGAAGCTCATCAACTACAACCAAGCTTCCTTCAAGCCAACACTTCTCAAGGAAAACCGCCAAGTGGCAAATACACAAGAGATGAACAACCATTCAATGGTGAGTGCTACAAGTGTGGAGGCAAAGGACACAAGTCGGCCGCATGTGGGAACAAGAAAGTTTTGTTCATCCATGACAACGGCGATGAAGAATACTTGAGTGAAGATGAGTTTGATGCAAGGGTCAAGGAAGCATTGGCAAGGCAACATTTGGAAGAGGACCAAGAACTACTTGTGAGTGAGCATGACGCAATGAGAATGAAGACCAACGATCAAACATCTTCCAAACTCGTGCCAGGATCAATGGGAAGTCCATCAAAGTTGTCATCGATGGAGGGAGTTGCCACAACCTTGCAAGCACGGAATTGTGTGAGAAACTCAACCTCACCCTCCATCCGCATAAACACCCCTACCATATCCAATGGCTAAGTGACCAAGGATCCGTCAAGATCAAGCACACCGTCTCGGTGACGTTCTCAATTGGGCACTACAAGGACACGGTGGAATGTGACGTGGTCCCAATGACGGTTTGCCATATGTTGCTAGGAAGACCGTGGCAATATGACAAGCGTGCTTTGCATCATGGTCACTCAAACACTTACACCTTCAAATGGCTTGAAAAAACTTGTGTGTTGCAACCAATGACTCCTAGCCAAATAATTACGGACAATGCAAAGGCTTTAGCGAGGGTGCAATACACAAAAACACCTTGTGAGAAGAGTGGTGAGCGAGAGAACCACACTATAGTGAGTGAGTGCCACAAGCCAAACTCGAGTGGAAAAACTAAGAGTGTTTTTCTTGCCACCAAAAGTGAGATGAGAGAAGTGCGGAACAACCCATCCATCTTGCACTATGTCCTTGTATGCAAGGGACTAGCGCAAGGAACTAATGACTTGACAAATGTTCCTCCTTCTTTGATGGCTATTTTGCAGGAATTCCAAGATGTATTTCAAGAGCTTCCTCATGGCCTTCCTCCTCTTCGTGGAATCGAGCACTGCAGACGACCTTATACCCGGCGCATCACTCCCAAACCACAGACAGTACGAACCCTAAGACGAAGGAGATCGAACGTCAAATCAACCAACTCGTCTCAAAGGTTTGATCCAAGTAAGCACTAGCCCAAGCGGTTCCGTGATTCTAGTTCCAAAACGGATGATACGTTGCGGTTATGCATGGACTGCCGTCAATCAATGCTATCACCGGCGTTATCGACATCCTATACCGCGTCTTGATGACATGCTTGATGAGTTATGTGGAGCCACTATATTTTCGAAAATTGATCTTCATAGTGGTTACCATCAAATTCGCATGGTCAAGGTGATGAGTGGAACGCCTTCAAGACCAAGCTTGGTCTCTATGAATGGTTGGTTATGCCTTTTGGCTTATCAATGCCCCATCTACCTTCATGCACCTCATGAACCATATTTTGAGATCTCTCATTGGGAAGAGTGTAGTTGTTTCCTTTGATGACATCCTTGTCTATAGCAAGTCACTAGAGGAGCATGTTACTCATGTTAAGGAGGTCCTTCAAATCCTTCGTCATGAAAAGCTTTACGCTAATCTCCCAAAGTGCACCTTTGCAAGAGACAAGCTGATTTTCCTTGGTTTTGTCGTGTCTTCTAATGGCATTGAAGTTGATGTCTCCAAAGTAAAGGACATACGAGATTGGCCCATCCCTACAAAATGTTAGTGAACTTCGTAGTTTTCATGGGTTGGATGGCTTTTACCGTCGCTTTGTGAAAGATTTTCTACCATTGCTTGCCCCTCAACGAATTGACCAAGAAAAATGTCACGTTCGTTTGGGGCAAAGCACAACAAAAGGCTTTTGATGAGCTCAAAAAGAGACTCACCGAAGCACCACCTCTTGCATTACCGGATTTCACAAAAACCTTTGAGATTGAATGTGACGCTAGTGGTATTGGCATTGGTGGCGTCCTTATGCAAAATGGGCGTCCTATTGCTTACCATAGTGAGAAACTTGATGGCGCACGCCTAAACTATCCCATTTATGACAAAGAACTTTTGCCTTGGTTCGAGTTCTTCAAGTGTGGCAACACTATCTTTGGCCCAAAGAATTTATCATCCATTCCGACCATGAGTCGTTGAAGTATCTTAAGGGCCAAGCCAATTTGAGTAAAAGGCACGCAAAATGGGTTGAGTTCATGGAGTCTTTTCCTTACATTGTCAAATACAAGAAGGGCAAAGAAAATGTGGTAGCGGACGCCTTGTCTCGCAAAAACACAAGCCTTCTTACACGACTCAAGTAAATGTCTTGGGTCTTGATGACATCAAATCTTTATGTATCGTCCAGCTCTTCCTTTGGACCAATATTTGCAAGATGTTCAATAGATAAAGGGATTGATGATTTCTATTTGCATAAGGGTTTTCTTTTCAAACAAAACAAGCTTTGCATTCAAATCGTCTCTCCAACTTTTGCTTCTTCAAGAGTCCCATGGTGGAGGCCTTATGGGTCACTTTGGGTGACAAGACTTATGACATGCTCTCCACTCACTACTTTTGGCCAAAGATGAAGCGACGTGAGCGCCACGCCCAACGATGCACTACATGTATCCAAGCTAATTCTAAGTCCAACCCTTTGGTCTTTATATGCCATTGCCTATTCCTCATGCACCTTGGTCGGACATTAGCATGGACTTTGTGTTAGGCTTGCCTAGATCTAAACATGGTCATGATTCTATATTTGTAGTAGTGGATCGCTTTCAAAATGGCACATTTCATTCCGTGCCATAAGACCGATGATGCTTCACATGTAGCAAATTTGTTTTTCGGAAATAATTCGCTACACGGTGTACCAAGAACAATCGTCTCCGATGACGTAAAATTCATGAGCTACTTAGAAGACTCTCATGGCCAAGCGCATCAAGCTCCTCTTCTCGTCGCCTCGCATCCTCAAACCGATGGACAAACCGAAGTCATCAATCAAAGTCTTGGCACACTCCTCCGGTGTTGATAAAGAAGAACCTTAAAGACTGGAGGAATGTATTCCACGCCGAAGTTCGCTTACAACCGCGCTAAGCACTCCACCACCATGAGGAGCCCGTTCATGATCGTTTATGGCTTCGAGCCCCTCACCGCGCTCGATATCCTTCCTCTACCTCTTCATGAACGTGCTAATATGGACGTGGTGAAGCGTGCCCAAACAATGAAGAAACTCCATGAAGACACAAGAGCTACGATCGAGAAACAAGTCCTTCGCCAAGCATCAAGGCTAAACAAGAACAAGAAAGAGATGATCTTCGAAGAAGGCGACCTTGTATGGATACACTTGAGTAAAGACCGCTTCCCCAAGGACCGCGACTCCAAACTAAAGCCAAGAGGTGATGGACCGTTCAAAGTGCTCAAGAGGATCAACAACAACGCCTACATCATAGATATCCCAACATCCAAGTATCTTGTGAGCCCGACATTCAATGTCAAGGACCTATCACCCTACCATGGCAAAGATGAAGTTGAGAAGGTTGAAGAGTCGAGGACGACTCTTTCCCAAGGGGAGCTGATGCAGCCTGGCCCTCTGGACGGCACCTCCATCTACAACACCTAGTCCCCCAAGTGGACCAATGACTCGCGCCCGTGCCAAGCTCCTACAAGCCAAGGTTAACTCGCTCCTTTCCTCATGTGATTTTGGCCTACCTTTGGATGGCTTGCTACTTCATGCATCTACGTTGTGTATCCTCAGATATGAAGCAACACCACCACCAAGCCACCAAGGAACCAGGACCGGGAGAAGAAGCCGCTGGAGCTCAGCCCGAGTCTCCGGTGCAGAGGAGTCTCGGTCCCCTACCGAGTCTCCGGACCTTCCTCTGGTCAGACCGGAGACTCAAGCCCGGACAGCCAAGCCCCCTCGGGAGGCAGGTCGGAGATTGAAGGAGTCTCGGACCCAGACCGAGTCTCGGGACCCCGACGCTGCATGTTAAAGCCTTTTGGGCCTGGCCCATGTAACCCCCAATTTCGCCCAAACTTCTAGTCTTATTCCAGAACTACCCCTGTTTATGTGGTTGGCCTATATATAGCCCCACCCCTCATATGTAAACCCTAGACTTGGATAATGATAGATTAACACACCCCTTGTGGATCTTTTAATCTATTGGTCTCATGCTCCTTGATAAGGAGCACCTATTGTCCACCCTCCTCTTGGATCTTGCCTAGTGCGTTCAAGTTGTACAAGGCCTTGGGTTCTCGGTTTCGCCCCAAGTCGTCAAGATCTCACCAAGCACCTCATCCCCCGTTGTTGGCGTGGAGAGCGAGCTTTGCCCAACACCGATCCTAGGGATTATGTTGGACCGGTTGCCACCGGTGTGAGGGATAGGCGTGTATCGTGTTTTGGTTTGTGTGTGTTTGTGGTTTTCATCTCCTCCCTCGATTCCATCCCCCGACCACCGCTTTCCCCCTCGTTCCTCGTGGAATTCGTGAAAGATCGGGCCAACCCCGGGGTTACCCCATAACATATATGATGTTCATCGAGCTTGCGCTTCCTATTCTATGAGGCACATGTATATCTCTTTCTTTTCTTTTTATTTTTCTTTTTCTATTTTTTTTTCTATTTTTTTTTCTTTTTCTCGTTTTTTTTTCACTTGCCTCTTTCTTGTGCCAACAACTATACAAGATAACTATATAAGATAGCGCTCACAATGTTTGCTCGGAATCTACAAGGTATCAAATGTGCATAGCCCAAGCAATCATAAGAGGAACTAGTCTCAATAGGTATTTGTTGCTCGCAAAGATAGTGGGGTTCACAAAGGAATGCAAGTGGGGAGAAGTCGCGGAATGTTTATACCTTTTGTCGATGATCTTCACCCTTTATTGTTGGATTCCGCTTTGCTCACGGAATTTGGATGGAGTAGATAGCATGAACAACGTGGATGATGATGTAGTGATCCTTCTCCTCTTCGAAACGAGCTAAAGAACACCAAAATCCGAGTTCAAATGCAAAAGTTATGCTCAAAACGGTGATAGGCTGAAATCTGGGAACCTGCTGTTTTTTATCAGTACCGGGCGATAGTACCGGGTTTTGGAGCGGTAGTACCGGGTTTTTGAGCGGTAGTACCGGTTGTACGAAAGCCCGGTAGTACCGTTTAGGTACTGGGGAGGTGCGGTAGTACCGGGTTTTGAGCCCGGTAGTACCGGTTGGTCCTGGGACGCCCAGATTTGACGTTTTAGCGATTTTAGGCGATTTGGCGGAAAATCTTCAAGAAAAACACCAAATTGAAGGGAAAATCAAGGAATTATGCTATGGGAACGCAAAGGAAGGTAGATCAACAAGTTTTGCAAGTAATCACAGATCAAAACCTACCAAAACACTCAAATCACGATCGATCCAAAACGAATTGGGGCTATTTTGGTGGAATTTTCGAATTTATGGGAAAAGACCAAATCGATGAAATCCGTGGCAACCAAAAGCTGCTGATACAGATGATGAAGGGTTAACCTCTTGGGTGGCCCGATCTTCACGGATCTCGTGGTCAAATCGATGGGAAAGCGAGGGAAAGGGAGAAGGTAGCGAAGCGAACACACACCTCGCGAAGAACACGATGAACACGCAAAACTCACACGATACAAGGCCGATTGCTCCCGAGCGGCGCCACCGGTCCTATAGAATCCTCGCAAGGAAAGATCGGTCAACGTGCTCAGTCAAATCCACATCGGAGAGGGAAGAACACCTTGGGGAGGTCTTGACAACTTGAGACGAGACATCAAACTCAAGGCCTTGTTCAACGATGGATGCGTGATGCAAAGTCAATCGAGGTTGGTGACGATAGTCGGTCCCCTTGGTCAAGGGGATGAGGCAAAACTAGAGATTCCACAATGGGGTTGTCTTTAGTCTATCATCTATGCCTAAGGGATACATGAGGGTGGGGCTCTATTTATAGGCCAGCCACTAAACAAGGGTAGTTTGGGGATAAACTAGGCGAATAGGTAAGTAAAGGGAATACATGGGTGTGGCCCAACCCAGTGCGTGAAGAACATGACCGGTAGTACCGGACTTAGGACCGTAGTACCGGTCATCACCGTAGTACCGCCTGGGACCGTAGTACCGCTGCGGTCTTGGAGCATCCGTTGGAGCCGTCGATGGCGGCGGTAGAAGGGCGGTAGTACCGTGACCGTAGTACCGGTTCCGACAACCGTAGTACCGCTTGGACACGCATGCCGACCTGTCTTCTTCCGTCTCCTCTTCCAAGCCTCCATCTTGTCGGGCTTAATGTTCCGGCTTTCTCCTTGCCCCTTATCGGGTCGTGTGAACCTATCATGCATATGTGACGGAGTATGAAGTAGCATACCATTCAATAGGGTAGGAAGTGAGCTTGCATAGAGGAACGAATTCACCTTTGGAGTCCATGGCGACTTGGCGTAAGTTGGAGACCTTGATGTAGTAACGACCTTAGGTCGGGCTACATCATTTCCCCTCGCTTTCCCATAGATTTTACCACGAGATCCGTGAAGATCGGGCCACCCAAGAGGTTAACCCCTCCATCATCTGGTATCAGAAGCTTTTGGTTGCCACGGATTTCTCTTCGATTTGGTCTTTTCCCCATAAATTCGAAAATTCCACCAAAAACAGCCCCAATTCGTGTTTTGGATCGATCTGTGATTTGAGTGAGTTTTGGTAGGTTTTGATCCGTGGATTACTTGCTAAACTTCTTGATCTACCTTCCCCTGCATTCCCATGGCCTAATTCCTTGATTTCCCCCATCAATCTGAGGTTTTGGTTCGAGTTTTTCCGCCCAAAACGCGTCCCGTTTGAGTTCTGGACGTCCTGGAATCTCCCGTACTGGAGTCTCCGGCCTAGACCGGAGTCTCTGGACTTTTTGAGCTCCAGACCGGAGTCTCCGGACCTCCAGACCGGAGTCTCCGCCCCTTCCTGCAGACAGAAAATTGCAGCACGGTTTGAGCATAACTTTTGCATTTCAACTCGGATTTTGGTGTTCTTTAGCTCGTTTCGAAGAGGAGAAGGAGCTCTACGTCATCATCCACGTTGTTCATGCAATCTACTACATCCAAATTCCGTGAGCAAGGCGGAATCCAACAATAAAGGGTGAAGATCGTCGACGAAAGGTATAACATTCCGCGACTTTTCCCCACTTGCATTCCTTTGTGAACCCCACTATCTTTGCGAGCAACAAACACCTATTGAGACTAGTTCCTCTTATGATTGCTTGGGCTATGCACATTTGATACCTTGTAGAATTCCGAGCAAACGTGTGAGCGCTATCTCATATAGTTATCTTGTATAGTTGTTGGCACAAGGAAGAGGCAAGTGAAAAAAGGAAAAGAGAAAAGAAATAGAAAAAAATAAAAAGAAATATACAAGTGCCTCATAGAATAGGAAGCGCAAGCTCGATGAACATCATATATGTGGTAAGATCGTGTTCCCGCAGGATCGGTAACCTCCAGGATATTGGCCTAGCGATTGCATTGGCGCTCGTGCTCGCACGTGTAGTCGGATCGTCAAGCCCGAACTCCACCAAATCAATTATCATCATCTCATCGAAAGATCAGACACCTTTGCCCTATCAAGTGGTATCAGATTTCAGGTTGCTCGGTGAGATTTTACTGTTTTCGTAGATTAGATCTGTTTTTACCTATAACCCACGAAAAAGACAAAAACACAGTTAGAGTTTAGATCCATCCCATAACCAATCTACGCATCGCATTATCTTTTCAGTTTTTGCATTCTTGAATTTGTGTCTACATCGTCGCGTCGAGTTGCTGGTCTTAGTGTCTCGCCCCTTAGAGTTTCGAGTTCTGATCATAGTAGTCACCGCCACACTCGCCGATCACCGCCACCATATTCCGCCGCCATACTCCCAACCACCATCAACCCTAATACTCCGCCACCGCCTTCCTACCGCGACACAGATTCGATCAGTTTTGCTGTCGCGATACGAGTCCATGTAGAGTTATTGTTTGATAGGGCAAAGGTGTCCGATCTTTCGATGAGATGAAGATAGTCGATTTGGTGGAGTTCGGGCTTCACGATCCGACTACACGTGCGAGCACGAGCGCCAATGCAATCGCTAGGCCAATCTCCTGGAGGTTACCGATCCTGCGGGAACACGATCAGCCTGACCAGCGAGGGTCTTAATTCCTACCTGAAATCGAGAACAAGTAAGAACCAATATTGCAATCAAGATAATGCAGAATTAAGAGGAAAGCTTTATTGAAGAGGTGGGATCTTGAATAGGTGCGAAGTACAAGAGGCCTCTCTGACGCCTTTCGAGGGTTGCGACTATGGCTAACTTAATGTCTAAACAAAATCCGAGTCTATGAATTGGCTATGGGGAGTATTTAAGAGGCGAAAAGGTGGGGTTTCGCCAGCCATGGAAGTGGTGGCGAATCCAACCCTAAAAGTCCTTTTCCCTCAAATCGGACTCTAAAAAGTGGCTAATTAAAATCCTGCGAAAATTACATGGGCCTGGCCCAAAATAAAGGTGTCGCAGCACCATATTAAGCTATGGACGAATTCGTAAAGTATTGATCTTGAATATTTCGTCCAAGCCTTCTTTCTTCATTATGGAGGCCTCAAAGTTCTGAAATCTTCATCCGTGGCCTTCTCTTGGATCATCACATGCTTGCTGCCATCTCCATGCATGGCCATGCTCCAATGCTTGTCCCTCTCATCCATGCTTGGTCCATCATTCCTAAGAGTAAGAAATACATCTGATTTAGGCAGCATCATATTCTCATGTATGTGAGGAATAGTTCGAAGAAACGAAAGTACCTGATAGTTAAGTTGTTTGGCACGAGATCTTGTGATGGGTCCTTGTATGTGTGTTGCTGTAGGTACAACGGTTGTATCAATAGTAGGGATGTCCACATCATTGTTTCCTAGTTATTTCTTTTTACTCTCCTTCTTTGTTGTTTCCGTGTTAAGCTAAAGTCCGTGTCGAGCTCCGAGTCCGGTCGTAAGTCCAGAAGGAGAGCAAAAAAAATCTGGCTATACTAGTTTTCGACCCCGGGGATCACTTTTCTCCATCGGCCGTTATAGCGATATTTTTTTGGCGCCTGCGCGCTTTCCGGAGCAAAATACAAAATTTCAAAAAAAAAAATTAGGGCTAACCTCTTTTTAGACCCCGTAGATCTGTTTTAGACACTCGCCATCATAGTGATTTTCTGCATCTCGGTTTGCTTTTCAGGGTGCCATATCATCATACATTGCTTGTTGTGTCGCGTCGTGACATCGTTGGTGATCTAGGCTCGCGTCTCTAGTACGGTCTAGCCTAGGACCAGCACAGTACCGTCGTTGAGCATTCTTTCAACTTTTGCATTGCTGTTTTGATAATTGCTAACCCCTTGCTAAGCCTTCCCGAGCTCCACGGATATTCTCCACGTGCGGTGTTTGACTCACGGTAATCGATTGGTTCAATCTACGGACCTTGATCCTCGCAGATTGCACATCGCCTTTTCCTGCTGTTTGGTAAGAACTTGTAAGAGCTTCGTATATTGCTTGACGGATTACGCGTGCCTTCCACCATATTTCCGTAGAATATACCTATGCTTTTTAAGGACTAACCATGACAGATACTTCGCGGAACCCTGCCACAATGACGAACGAAGAACTACATGCCCACTTCTTCGCGCTCTTGGTCAGTCGCGCTGAAGACGTGGATACGCGCCTAGGGGAGTTTGACACCAAGCTCACCAACGCCGTGGACAAGATCGATGGCCTCGAGAAATCCTTCAACGCCAAGCTTGACGCTCGGTTCAAGGAGATTTTGAATAGATTGCCCACGCCCGCACCCGCACCCACACATGGCGCACGGCGCATTCCGATCACGGGTCGCACTGCTGGTTCGGCTGCCACCGCACTCTGACTCTTGTTGCGGTGGCCGACGAGACTTCATTTCTGCCGACATTGGGGATGACGAAAGTACTACTACGACCCCGACGACGACGATCTGTTTGACGAGGAGGTTGAACAACCTCCACAGGTACCTGCTCTCCGTCCTCGACATTACTACCGCAACGCTTGACCACCGGTACGTGATGATGATCATGTTGCAAAGCTTAAAATAAATATTCCATCTTTTGAGGGTAAATATAATCCTGATGCATATCTTACATGGGAAATGGAAGTAGAACAACGTTTTGCATGCTTAAAATATCCTGAGAATATGCGTGTTAGTGCTGCTACATGTGAATTTACTAAATTTGCTTCCCTTTGGTGGTCGGAGTATTGTCGTTTAAATCCTACTACTATTCCTAGTACTTGGACTGCTTTAAAAACTGCTATGCGTGTTCGTTTTGTACCTCCCACTTATCAACGTGATTTACTAAAGAATCGACACGTTTAGAGCAAGGGAAAAATTCTGAGAAGAGTATTATCGAATTGCAAACGGGATGGTTCGGTGTGGTCTTGTTGAATCTACTGAACAAATGCTTGCACGTTTCTTTGGTGGATTAAACAAGGACATTCAGCACATCTTAGATTATAAGGAATATAATTCTATCACTCGTTTGTTTCATCTTGCTTGCAAAGCTGAACGTGAAGTGCAGGATCGCCAAACACCATGGAGGAGGACTAATAATTCTGCAGGTCGCACCTCCACTTGGACATCCCGACAATCAGTGCCTCCTTCTCGTGATTCGCCACCAGCTACTACCACATCCAAGGCCACCACAAGATTTCTGATGAGCCATTCCACGGACGCACCTCCATCTACAACACCTAGCCCTCCCAGTGGACCAATGACTCGCGCCCGAGCTAAGCTCCTCCAAGCCAAGGTTAACTCGCTCCTTTCCTTGTGTGACTTCAACACACCCTTGGATGGCTTGCTACTTCATACGCATACCCTGTGCATCATCAGGTACGAAGAGAAGGAAGCAAGGGACGGAGGAACCGGAGCGGAAGCAACCAGTCGCTGCCAGACTCCAGCGGTACTACCGGATCAGTCGACCGGTACTACCGGTTCAAGCGGTACTACCGGCCCCAGCTACCGGACGCTCCAGAAGGAACCCAACCAAGGGCCAGACGACTACGGTACTACCGGCCCAGGAACCGGTACTACCAGTGGGCGGTACTACCGCCCCCTCCTACCGCTCGCTACAGGCGACTCCACGGAAGCTCCAGGACCGCCAGCGGTACTACTGCCCCCGGAGGGTACTACCGGTTGCTCGACTGGTACTATCGGTCCTGACTGAACCTGAACGCATCAGTTTGGCCCAGCGCCCTGTACCCCTTCCTATATTTTACCTTCTCGTTCCGAAACTACCCCAGTTTATGTGGCTGGCCTATATATAGCCCCCACCCTTTATTGTAAACGCTAGACTTGGATAATAATAGATTAAGGACACCCCTTTGAGGATCTTACATCTATTGGTCTCATGCTCCTACCAAGGAGCACCCTATTATCCACCCCCTCTTGGATCTTGCCTAGTGCGTTCAAGTTGTACAAGGCCTTGGGTTCTGGTTTCGCCCCAAGTCGTCAAGATCTCACCAAGCACCTCGTCCCCCGTTGTTGGTCGTGGAGAGAGAGCTTCGCCCAACACCGATCCTAGATATTATGTTGGACCGGTTGCCACTAGCGTGAGTTATAGGCGTGTATCGTGATTTGTGTGCGTGAGTTCATCGGGATCTTAGTGTGCGTGTGTTCGCGGATTTCATCCCCTCTTCCCCTCCACCGCTTTTCCCTCGATCCCCGCGGAGATTCGTGAAAGATCGGGCCACCCCAAGGGGTTACCCCATAACATATTGGTATCAAGAGCAAGGTTGATCACGAATTTCCCCCCAATTTTTCTTCTATCCCCTTAAAATCGAAAATCCCACCAAACAGAAACCCAATTTGCCTTCGGATCGATCTTTGGATTTGGTGAGTTTTTCGTAGTTTTGGTCCATAGATCTGTTGCTTTTGGAGTTGATCTATAGCCTTTTTATGTTCCTAGCTGTTATGGGGTAACCCCGGGGTTGGCCCGATCTTTCACGACTTCCACGAGGAACGAGGGGAAGCGTGGTCGGAGGATGAAATCGAGGAGGAGATGAAACCACGAACACACGCAAACCAAAACACGATACACGCTTATCCTCACACGGTGGCAACCGTCCAACATAATCCCTAGGATCGGTGTTGGGCGAAGCTCGCTCTCCACGCCAACAACGGGGGATGAGGTGCTTGGTGAGATCTTGACGACTTGGGGGCGAGAAACCGAGAACCCAAGGCCTTGTACAACTTGAACGCACTAGGCAAGATCCAAGAGGAGGGTGGACAATAGGTGCTCCTTATCAAGGAGCATGAGACCAATAGATTAAAAGATCCACAAGGGGTGTCTTAATCTATCATTATCCAAGTCTAGGGTTTACATATGAGGGGTGGGGCTATATATAGGCCAACCACATAAACATGGGTAGTTCTGGAATAAAACTGGAAGTTTGGGCGAAATTGGGGGTTACATGGGCCAGGCCCAAAAGGCTTTAACATGCCTGGCGTCGGTTGGTCCGGAGACTCCGGTCTGGGGTCCGGAGACTCCGGTCTGGGTCGGAGACTCCGGTCAATCTCCGGACCTGCCTCGAGGAGGGCTTCTGGCTGTCCCGGGCTTGAGTCTCCGGTCTGGACAGGAGGAAGGTCCGGAGACTCCGGTGTAGGGGACCGGAGACTCCGGTCTACACCGGAGACTCCGGTGTGCAAAGCTCCAGCAACTTCTTCTCCTGGTCCTGCTTCCTTGGTGGCTTGGTGTGGTGGTGTTGCTTCATGTCTGAGGATACACAACGTAGATGCATGAAGTAGCAAGCCATCCAAAGGTAGGCCAAAATCACATGAGGAAAGGAGCGAGTTAACCTTGGCTTGTAGGAGCTTGGCACGGGCGCGAGTCATTGGTCCACTTGGGGGACTAGGTGTTGTAGATGGAGGTGCGTCCGTAGGGCCAGGCCGCATCAGCTCCCCCTTGGGAAAGAGTCGTCCTCGACTCTTCAACCTTCTCAACTTCATCTTCGCCATGGTAGGGTGATAGGTCCTTGACATTGAATGTCGGGCTCACAAGATACTTGGATGTTGGGATATCTATGATGTAGGCGTTGTTGTTGATCCTCTTTAGCACTTTGAACGGTCCATCACCTCTTGGCTTTAGTTTGGAGTCGCGGTCCTTGGGAAAGCGGTCTTTACTCAAGTGTATCCATACAAGGTCGTCTTCTTCGAAGATCATCTCTTTCTTGTTCTTGTTTAGCCTTGATGCTTGGCGAAGGACTTGTAGCTCTTGTGTCTTCATGGAGTTTCTTCATTGTTTGGGCACGCTTGACCACGTCCATATTGGCACGTTCATGAAGAGGTAGAGGAAGGATATCGAGCGCGGTGAGGGGCTCGAAGCCATAGACGATCATGAACGGGCTCCTCATGGTGGTGGAGTGCTTGGAGCGGTTGTAGGAGAACTCGGCATGTGGAATACATTCCTCCCAGTCTTTAAGGTTCTTCTTTATCAACACCCGGAGGAGTGTGCCAAGACTTCGATTGACGACCTCGGTTTATCCATCGGTTTGAGGATGCGAGGCGGACGAGAAGAGGAGCTTGATGCCGAGCTTGGCCATGAGAGTCTTCCAGAAGTAGCTCATGAATTTTACGTCGCGGTCGGAGACGATTGTTCTTGGTACACCGTGTAGCCGAATTATTTCCCTGAAAAACAAATTTGCTACATGTGAAGCATCATCGGTCTTATGGCACGGGATGAAATGTGCCATTTTTGAAAAACGATCCACTACTACAAATATAGAATCATGACCATGTTTAGATCTAGGCAAGCCTAACACAAAGTACATGCTAATGTCCGACCAAGGTGCATGAGGAATAGGCAATGGCATATAAAGACCAAAGGTGTTGGACTTAGACTTAGCTTGGATACATGTAGTGCATCGTTGGACGTGGCGCTCCACGTCGCGCTTCATCTTTGGCCAAAAGTAGTGAGTGGAGAGCATGTCATAAGTCTTGTCACGGCCAAAGTGACCCATAAGGCCTCCACCATGGGACTCTTGAAGAAGCAAAAGTTGGAGAGACGATTTCGGAATGCAAAGTTTGTTTTGTTTGAAAAGAAAACCCTTATGCAAATAGAAATCATCAATCCCTTTGTCTATGGAACATGTTGCAAAAATTGGTCCAAAGAAAGGGTCGGACGCGTACAAAGATTTGATGTCATCAAGACCCAAGACATTTACTTCGAGTCGTGTAAGAAGGTTTGTGTTTTTGCGAGACATGGCGTCCGCTACCACATTTTCTTTGCCCTTCTTGTATTTGACAATGTAAGGAAACGACTCCATGAACTCAACCCATTTTGCGTGCCTTTTGCTCAAGTTGGCTTGACCCTTAAGATACTTCAATGACTCATGGTCGGAATGGATGATAAATTCTTTGGGCCAAAGGTAGTGTTGCCACACTTGAAGGACTCGAACCAAGGCAAAAAGTTCTTTGTCATAAATGGGATAGTTGAGGCGTGCGCCATCAAGTTTCTCACTATGGTAAGCAATAGGGCCATTTTGCATAAGGACGCCACCAATGCCAATACCACTAGCGTCACATTCAATCTCAAAGGTTTTTGTGAAATCCGGTAATGCAAGAAGTGGTGCTTCGGTGAGCCTCTTTTTGAGCTCATCAAAAGCCTTTTGTTGTGCTTTTCCCCAAACGAACGTGACATTTTTCTTGGTCAATTCGTTGAGGGGGCAAGCAATTGTAGAAAAGTCTTTCACAAAGCGACGGTAAAAGCCAGCCAACCCATGAAAACTTCGAAGTTCACTAACATTTGTAGGGATGGGCCAATCTCGTATGTCCTTGACTTTTGAGACATCAACTTCAATGCCATTGGAAGACACAACAAAACCAAGGAAAATCAGCTTGTCTTTTGCAAAAGTGCATTTTGGGAGATTAGCGTAAAGCTTTTCATGACGAAGGATTTGAAGGACCTCCTTAACATGAGTAACATGCTCCTCTAGTGACTTGCTATAGACAAGGATGTCATCAAAGTAAACAACTACACTCTTCCCAATGAGAGATCGCAAAATATGGTTCATGAGGCATGAAGGTAGATGGAGCATTTGATAAGCCAAAAGGCATAACCAACCATTCATAGAGACCAAGCTTGGTCTTGAAGGCGGTTTTCCACTCATCACCTTCGGCCATGCGAATTTGATGGTAACCACTACGAAGATCAATTTTCGAAAATATAGTGGCTCCACATAACTCATCAAGCATGTCATCAAGACGCGGTATATGATGTCGATAACGCACGGTGATAGCATTGATTGGACGATCCATGCATAACCATAACGTATCATCCGTCTTTGGGACTAGAATCACGGGAACCGCGCTTGGACTAGTTCTTACTTGGATCAAACCTTTGGAGACGAGTTGGTTGATTTGTCGTTCTATCTCCTTTGTCTCTTAGGGTTAAATGCGATAAGCGGCGCGGTTTGGTAGTGGGGCGCCGGGTATGAGGTCGATGCGGTGCTCGATTCCACGAAGAGGGGGTAGTCCATGAGGAAGCTCTTCGGGAAATACATCTTGGAATTCCTGCAAAACAGCCATCAAAGAAGGAGGAACATTTGTCAAGTCATTAGTTCCTTGCGCTAGTCCTTGCATACAAGGACATAGTGCAAAATGGATGGGTTGTTCACTTCTCTCATCTCACGTTTGGTGGCAAGAAGAACACTCTTAGTTTTTCCACTCGAGTTTGGCTTGTGGCACTCACTCACTATAGTGTGGTTCTCTCGCTCACCACTCTTCTCACAAGATGTTTTTGTGTATTGCGCCCTCGCTAAAGCCTTTGCATTGTCCGCAATTATTTGGCTAGGAGTCATTGGTTGCAACACACAAGTTTTGTCCAGCCATTTGAAGGTATAAGTGTTTGAGTGACCATTATGCAAAGCACGCTTGTCATATTGCCACGGCCTTCCGAGCAACATGTGGCAAACCGTCATTGGGACCACGTCACATTCCACCGTGTCTTTGTAGGGCCCAATTGAGAACGTTACCGAGACGGTGTGCTTGATCTTGACGGATCCTTGGTCACTTAGCCATTGGATATGGTAGGGGTGTTTATGCGGATGGAGGGTGAGGTTGAGTTTCTCACACAATTCCGTGCTTGCAAGATTGTGGCAACTCCCTCCATCGATGACAACTTTGATGGACCTCCCATTGATACCGGCACGAGTTTGGAAGATGTTTGATCGTTGGTCTTCATTCTCATTGGCTTGAGTAGTTAAGACCCTTGTGACCACAAGCGGTGGACTTGCGTCATGCTCACACATGAGTAGCTCTTGGTCCTCTTCCAAATGTTGCCTTGCCATGGCTTCCTTGACCCTTGCATCAAACTCTTCTTCACTCAAGTATTCTTCATCGCCGTTGTCATGGATGAACAAAACTTTCTTGTTCCCACATGCGGCCGACTTGTGTCCTTTGCCTCCACACTTGTAGCACTCACCATTGAATGGTTGTTCATCTCTTGTGTACTTGCCACTTGGGGGCGGTTTTCCTTGAGGAAGGGTTTGCTTGAAGGGAAGCTTGGTGGTATTTGAGGAGCTTCCACTTGGTGTTGTCGAAGTAATGGTTGGAGCTTGCTTGTATGTGAAGTATGTCTTTGGCTTGTTGAACTTGATGTCCTCTTGCACTTGACGTTCGGCCTTTGATGCAATGTGCACAAGCTCAACCATGTTGTTGTACCGTTGGAACTCGGTGATGCGCTTGATAGGATGGTTCAAGCCATTGAGGAAACGTGCCATTGTTTGTTCATCACGCTCTTCAATGTTGGCACGGATCATGTTGAGCTCCATTTGCTTGAAGTACTCTTCCACGGTCTTTGTTCCTTGACTAAGCGTTTGAAGCTTGTTGAAGAGGTCACGCGTGTAGTGTGAAGGAACAAAGCGGGATCTCATATGAGCCTTCATATCTTGCCAAGTTGAGATTGGAGGCTCTTCTTTTGATTCACGAGCGAGTTGGACTTGTTCCCACCAAAGGTTGGCATATTCATCAAACTCGAGGGATGCCATGGCCATCATCTTCTCATTGCTAAAGTTGTGCATGCGGAAGATCTTGTCAACCTTGAGTTCCCATGAGAGGTATTCTTCGGGATCATTGGAACCGGTGAACTTGAGCTTGCCGAAAGTTTCTTCCTCATTGCGGTTCCGGTTGCGACGGTTGCCATGATGTTGGCGGCCATCTTCATCATCCGAGCTCTCATATCTTGCTTGTTGATGGTGGCGTTGCTCTTGCGGTTGTTGAGGTGCCGCGTTTGGTGGTGGAACTCGGTTTGGACGACGAGCTTGGGGAGCTTGCTCTTGTTGTTGGCGCGGTTGAGGACGAGGAGGAGGTTGTTGGTCCTCACGGTGAGCTTGGGGAGCTTGCTCTTGTTCTTGTCGTGGTTGATGCCGAGGAGCATTATCTTGCACCATGTGGCGAGGAGGACGTCGAGCCGCATGCGCAATGGGCTGTTCTCTTTCTTCTTGATGTGGAGGAGGCTCGTCGTTTAAATCATGTTGACAGCGATGACGTTCATGTCGAGGAGGACGCCTTGGTGGGTCTTCGAGTGCTTCACGCCGCCGGCGAACTTGTTCTTCCACTTCGGATGCTTCACTTGTTGTGGAAAGAACATGTCGATGGCGATGGGCTTGGTGGTCCATGTGAGGTTGTTCTTGTTGAAGCACAAGTGCCCTTTGTTGTGGCCGGTCCGCTTCACGTCTTGGAGGTCTTGCGGAGAGGTCACCATCATAACAGCGTTGCGGCGTGTCGCGGCGATGGTACCGCTTGAGAAGAGCTCATGGAGTGAAGGACGGGTCCATCCCGGTGCCTTGAAGCGTGACGGCGAGGAGCACTTGATTCGCTTGAGGAGTGTCGTGATGAGCTTGAGTCGCGCGAGCGTGGCCTTGCTAACCCATCAATGAGGCGTTGAAGCTTCTCATCCGTTGAGGCGAGGGCACGACCAAGAGCTTCATTTTGATGACCGAGGTTGTGTTGCATGGCATGCATTTGGCCTCGGACTTCCTCGAAGCGGTTGTCGATGTTCTTGAACTCCACTCGGGCTTCGCTAAATTGTTCATCTTGGCGCCGCTCAAGGGCTTCACAACGGTAGTTGAATTCTCCTCGAACCTTCCAATGGTCCCATCTTGTCATGTATGGATTGTCGTCCTCCGGAGGTGGTGGTGGTGGTTGGGACGGCTCGCCATTCCTGTCCATGATGCAAAGCCGACAAGGGTTGTATATGGAGAGTAAAGGTGCGTAGAGTTAGCCTTTTACCTCACCTTGGAGATTATATCAAACCAATTGCCACACAAAGGAGCGAACAACGTGCAAAGTGAAATGGCAAAGAAACTCACACACAAAGGAGCTACAACTCTCAAAAGCTTTTGGTGGATGGGTAGGATTGTGGGAAAGCCAAAGAACCAACGAGCATAAAGGATAGTCAAAAGTGGAGAAAATCCAACAAAACACAAGTCAAAAGGAAATGGTCAACTCAAAAGGTGACGAGAACCTACGACTACACACACGCGTGGAGAAAAATGGGGTTAGCACGACTATGAAAGGGAGCACGAAGTGGCCTAACGAAGACTACGCTCGGGTGTCGTGCCAACACAAGGAGAGACCACAACTCGTTTGCCAAAAGAGGGTAAGCAACGGATTTGTGCACTTGCCTTGGCGCGCTTCTTCCTCTCTCTTTTGCTTACAAGCTTTATTCTCTCTTTGTATTGGGAGACTATGTATCTTTCTATTTTTCTTTTGCTTTTTCTCTTCTTTTTTTTTGATTCTTTTTCTTTTTTCTTTTTCTCCCTTGCTATGCTACTATGTTAACTTTTGTATTTTCCCTCACACTCTCACTTTCCAATGGCAAGTGCACAATGCTTAGACAAACACAAAATGAGTTTCTCTCATGGGATATGTACGCACAAAGGAAGATATGGCTACAAGGGTTGACACAAGTAATACCTTAGTTGATGGTGATGATCTTGTGTCGATGGAGCGGGGAAATAGTTTGGGGTCCGTGGTGTCGAAGAGCGCGGCGATGTTGCGGAAGCTATCTGTTAGTTGGTGACACGCACACGGAACACAAACAACAAGTGGAGATATTAGCCAATGCAGGAAAAGAGGAAAAATGGGCAAAACTGGCGTCCAGGGCCGGAGACTCCGGACTTGGGCCGGAGACTCCGGTGTAGACCGGAGACTCCGGTGTGCAGGCCGGAGACTCCAGTGTGGGAGGTCTGCTCGTGTTCTTGAGCGGAAATCCACGCCTAGAGTCCTCAAATCTGTGAAAATTTGGCCAAAATTGGGCTGGGAAACGCAGGCAAAAGCTGAACCAACACCTTAGACAAGATTTGGTCGGATCAAAACCACAAATAACACTCCAAAACGACAGATCGATCCAAAGGCAAATTGGGGCTGTTTTTTGGAAAATTTTCGAATTTATGGTGGATAGAAGAAAAATTGGGGGGAAATTCGTGATCAACCTTGCTCTTGATACCAAGATGTTATGGGGTAACCCCGGGGTTGGCCCGATCTTTCATGAATTCCACGAGGAACGAGGGGGAAAGCGGTGGTCGGAGGATGAAATCGAGGGAGGACATGAAAACCACGAACACACGCAAACCAAAACACGATACACGCCTATCCCTCACACCGGTGGCAACCGGTCCAACATAATCCCTAGGATCGGTGTTGGTGAGCTCTCTCCACGCCAACAACGGGGGATGAGGGGCTTGGTGAGATCTTGACGACATGGGGGCACGAAACCGAGAACCCAAGGCCTTGTACAACTTGAACGCACTAGGCAAGATCCAAGAGGAGGGTGGACAATAGGTGCTCCTTATCAAGGAGCATGAGACCAATAGATTAAAAGATCCACAAGGGGTGTCTTAATCTATCATTATCCAAGTCTAGGGTTTACATATGAGGGGTGGGGCTATATATAGGCCAACCACATAAACAGGGGTAGTTCTAGAATAAAACTGGAAGTTTGGGCGAAATTGGGGGTTACATGGGCCAGGCCCAAAAGGCTTTAACATGCCCGGCGTCGGTTGGTCCGGAGACTCCGGTCTGGGGTCCGGAGACTCCGGTCTGGGTCGGAGACTCCGGTCAATCTCCGGACCCGTCTCCGGAGGGGGCTTCTGGCTGTCGGGCTTGAGTCTCCTCTGGACGGAGGAAGGTCCGGAGACTCGGTGTAGGGGACCGGAGACTCCGGTCACACCGAGACTCGGTTGTAGCTCAGCAGCTTCTTCTCTGGTCCTGCTTCCTTGGTGGCTTGGTGTGGTGGTGTTGCTTCATGTCTGAGGATACACAACGTAGATGCATGAAGTAGCAAGCCATCCAAAGGTAGGCCAAAATCACATGAGGAAAGGAGCGAGTTAACCTTGGCTTGTAGGAGCTTGGCACGGGCGCGAGTCATTGGTCCACTTGGGGGACTAGGTGTTGTAGATGGAGGTGCGTCCGTAGGACGGGCTGCATCACTAGCCCAGCCTTTCGGTCAGATCCCCACGAATTTGAGGATTTTGTCAAGTAGATCTCGTTCCAGTCCCGCGCCTGGCGGTACTACCGGTTCTGCGAGCGGTACTACCGCAAATCACCGGTACTATCACTTAAGCGGTACTACCGCTTAAGACTACTGTCGTTCTCCTAGCGGTACTACCGCCTGCCTCTGACCGTGTTTCTTTTCTCTTTGACGCCTCAACTTTGTTTGCTGACTATTCCCCTTAGCTTGTTCGTGTTTCGCGTGTTTGTCGCCATTTTAACAACAGCTTCCACATCAAAGTCACCACGCGCTCAACGACACTGCGACACTCGAACATCCCACCAACGGTTGCAAGTCGTCAACAATACCAAAGGTATAACTTGCGCCACTTTGACAGCCCCATATCTTCCTTTGTGTGTATCTATCCTATGAGAGCAACTCATTTTGTGTGTGTCTAAGCATTGTGCACTTGCCTTTGGAAAGTGAGAGTGTGAGGCCAAATACAAAAGTTAACATAGTAGCATAGAAAGGGAGAAAAAGGAAAAGAATGAAAAAAATAGAAAGATGCATAGTCTCCCAATACAAAGAGAATATCAAGCTTGTAAGCCAAAAAGAGAGAAAAGAGCGCACCAAGGCAAGTGCACAAATCTATTGCTTATCCTCTTTTGGCAAACGAGTTGTGGTCTCTCCTTGAGTTGGCACGACAACCGAGCGTAGTCTTCGTTAGGACCTTTTGTGCTCATTTTCATAGTCGTGCTAACCCCGTTTTTCTCCACGTGTGCGTTTTTCGTGTTTTTGTAGATCGTATCCTTTTGCTTTTGATCTTTGGTTCTTTACCACTTAGAACAATAACCTTTTGCTTGGATCGTTTCATTTGGTTTTCCACAATCCTAACCTTCCACCAAAAGCTTTTGAGAGTTGTAGCATATTTGTGTGTGAGTTTCTTTACCATTTCACTTTGCACGCTGTTCGCTCCTTTGTGTGGCAATTGGTTTCATATAATCTCCAAGGTAAGGTAAAAGTCTAACTCTACGCACCTTTATTCTCCATATACAACCCTTGTCGTCTTTGCATCATGGACAGGAATGGCGAGCCGTCCCAACCACCACCACCTCCGGAGGACGACACACAATTCATGACAAGATGGGACCATTGGAAGGTCCGAGGAGAATTCAACTACCGTTGTGAAGCTCTTGAGCGGCACCGAGATGAACAATTTAGCGAAGCCCGCGTGGAGTTCAAGAACATCGACAACCGATTCGAAGAAGTCCGAGGCCAAATGCATGCCATGCAACACAACCTCGGTCATCAAAATGAAGCTCTTGGTCGCGCCCTCGCCTCAACGGATGACAAGCTTCAACGCCTCATTGATGGGCTAGCAAGACCACGCTCCCGCGACTCAAGCTCATCTCGGCACTCCTCAAGTGAATCAAGTGCACCTCGCCGTCACGCTTCAAGGCAACGGGATGGACCCGTCCTTCAATCCATGAGCTCTTCTCAAGCGGTACCATCTCCGCGACACACCGCAACGTCAAGCTATGATGGTGACCTCTCCGCAAGACCTCCAAGACGTGAAGCGAACCGGCCACAACCAAGGGCACTTGTGATTCAACAAGAGCAACCTCACATGGACCACCAAGCCCATCGCCGTCGACATGTTCTTTCAACAACAAGTGAAGCATCCGAAGAGGACGAACAAGATCACCGTCGACGTGAAGCACTCGACAATCCACCAAGGCGTAATCATCGACATGATCGTCAACGTCGACAACATGATCATCATGACGAGCCTCCTCCACATCAAGAAGAAGGAGAACAGCCCATTGCGCATGCGGCTCGACGTCCTCCTCGCCGCATGGCGCAAGACAATGCTCCTCGGCATCAACCGCGACAAGAACAAGAGCAAGCTCCCCAAGCTCGTCGTGAGGACCATCAACCTCCTCCTCGTCCTCAACCGCACCAACAACACGAGCAAGCTCCCCAAGCTCGTCATCAAAACCAAGTTCCACAACCAAACGCGGCACCTCAACAACCGCAAGAGCAACGCAACCATCACCAAGCAAGACATGAGAGCTCGGATGATGATGATGACCGCCAAAATCATGGCAACCGCCGCAAGCGGAACCGCAATGGAGAAGAAACTTTCGGCAAGCTCAAATTCACCATGCCCAAGTTCACCGGTTCCAATGAACCCGAAGAATATCTCTCGTGGGAACTCAAGGTTGACAAGATCTTCCGCATGCACAACTATAGAAATGAGAAGATGATGGCCATGGCATCCCTCGAGTTTGATGAGTATGCCAACCTTTGGTGGGAACAAGTCCAACTCGCTCGAGAAGCAAAAGAAGAGCCTCCATTCTCAACTTGGCAAGATATGAAGGCCCATATGAGATCCCGCTTTGTTCCTTCGCACTACACGCATGACCTTTTCAACAAGCTTCAAACGCTTAGTCAAGGGATAAAGACCGTGGAAGAGTACTTCAAGCAAATGGAGCTCAACATGATCCGTGCCAACATTGAAGAGCGAGATGAACAAACAATGGCACGCTTCATCAATGGCTTGAACCATCCCATCAAGCGCATCACCGAGTTCCAAAAGTACAACAACATGGTTGACCTTGTGCACATCGCATCAAAGGCCGAGCGTCAAGTGCAAGAGGACATCAAGTACAACAAGCCAAAGACGTACTTCACCTACAAGCAAGCACCAACCACTACTCCAACAACACCAAGTGGAACCTCATCAAGTACCACCAAGCTTCCCTTCAATCCAACACTTCCTCAAAGAAAACAGCCCCCAAGTGGCAAATACACAAGGGATGATCAACCTTTCAATGGTGAGTGCTACAAGTGTGGAGGCAAAGGACACAAGTCGGCCGCATGTGGAAACAAGAAAGTTTTGTTCATCCATGACAATGGCGACGAAGAATACTTGAGTGAAGATGAGTTTGATGCAAGGGTCAAGGAAGCATTGGCAAGGCAACATTTGGAAGAGGACCAAGAACTACTTGTGTGTGAGCATGACGCAAGTCCATCGCTTGTGGTCACAAGGGTCTTAACTACTCAAGTCAATGAGAATGAAGACCAACGATCAAACATCTTCCAAACTCGTGCCGGTATCAATGGGAAGTCCATCAAAGTTGTCATCGATGGAGGGAGTTGTCACAATCTCGCAAGCACGGAATTGTGTGAGAAACTCAACCTCACCCTCCATACGCATAATAACCCCTCCCATATACAATGGCTAAGTGACCAAGGATTCGTCAAGATCAAGCACACCGTCTCGGTAACATTCTCAATTGGACCATACAAAGACACGGTGGAGTGTGACGTGGTGCCAATGACGGTTTGCCATATGTTGCTAGGAAGGCCGTGGCAATATGACAAGCGTGCTTTGCATAATGGTCACTCAAACACTTATACCTTCAAATAGCTTGAAAAAACTTGTGTTTTACAACCAATGACTCCTAGCCAAATAATTGCAGACAATGCAAAGGCTTTAGCGAGGGCGCAATACACAAAAACACCTTGTGAGAATAGTGGTGAGCGAGAGAACCACACTATAGTGAGTGAGTGCCACAACCCAAACTCGAGTGGAAAAACTAAGAGTGTTCTTCTTGCCACCAAAAGTGAGATGAGAGAAGTGCTGAACAACCCATCCATCTTGCACTATGTCCTTGTATGCAAGGGACTAGCGCAAGGAACTAATGACTTGACAAATGTTCCTCCTTCTTTGATGGCTATTTTGCAGGAATTCCAAGATGTATTTCCCGAAGAGCTTCCTCATGGCCTTCCTCCTCTTCGTGGAATCGAGCACCGCATCGACCTCATACCCGGCGCCCCACTCCCAAACCGCGCCGCGTATCGCACAAACCCGGAAGAGACGAAGGAGATAGAACGACAAATCAACCAACTCGTCTCCAAAGGTTTGATCCAAGCAAGCACTAGCCCAAGCGCGGTCCCCGTTATTCTAGTTCCAAAAACGGATGATACGTTGCGGTTATGCATGGACTGCCGTCCAATCAATGCTATCACCGTGCGTTATCGACATCCTATACCGCGTCTTGATGATATGCTTGATGAGTTATGTGGAGCCACTATATATTCGAAAATTGATCTTCGTAGTGGTTACCATCAAATTCGCATGGCCGAAGGTGATGAGTGGAAAACCGCCTTCAAGACCAAGCTTGGTCTCTATGAATGGTTGGTTATGCCTTTTGGCTTATCAAATGCCCCATCTACCTTCATGCGCCTCATGAACCATATTTTGAGATCTCTCATTGGGAAGAGTGTCACTGTTTACTTTGATGACATCCTTGTCTATAGCAAGTCACTAGAGGAGCATGTTACTCATGTTAAGGAGGTCCTTCAAATCCTTCGTCATGAAAAGCTTTATGCTAATCTCCCAAAGTGTACTTTGGCAAAAGACAAACTCATTTTCCTTGGTTTTATTGTGTCTTCTAATGGCATTGAAGTTGATGTCTCAAAAGTTAAGGACATACGAGATTGGCCCATCCCTACAAATGTTAGTGAACTTCGAAGTTTTCATGGGTTAGCTGGCTTTTACCGTCGCTTTGTGAAAGACTTTTCTACCATTGCTTGCCCCCTCAACGAATTGACCAAGAAAAATGTCACGTTCGTTTGGGGAAAAGCACAACAAAAGGCTTTTGATGAGCTCAAAAAGAGGCTCACCGAAGCACCACTTCTTGCATTACCGGATTTCACGGAAACCTTTGAGATTGAATGTGACGCTAGTGGTATTGGCATTGGTGGCGTCCTTATGCAAAATGGGCGTCCTATTGCTTACCATAGTGAGAAACTTGATGGCGCACGCCTAAACTACCCCATTTATGACAAAGAGGTTTTTGCCTTGGTTCGTGTCCTTCAAGTGTGGCAACACTATCTTTGGCCAAAAGAATTTATCATCCATTCCGACCATGAGTCGTTGAAGTATCTTAAGGGCCAAGCCAATTTGAGTAAAAACGCCTAAATGGGTTGAGTTCATGGAGTCTTTTCCTTACATTGTCAAGTACAAGAAGGGCAAAGAAAATGTGGTAGCGACGCTTTGTCTCATAAAAACACAAACCTTCTTACGGCGACTTCAAGTAAATGTCTTGGGTCTTGATGACATCAAATCTTTATACGCGTCTGACCCTTTCTTTGGACCAATTGTTGCAAAATGTTCAATAGACAAAGGGATTGATGATTTCTATTTGCATAAGGGTTTTCTTTTCAAACAAAACAAGCTTTGCATTCCGAAGTCGTCTCTCCAAATTTTGCTTCTTCAAGAGTCCCATGGTGGAGGCCTTATGGGTCACTTTGGCCGTGACAAGACATTTGACATGCTATCCACTCACTACTTTTGGCCAAAGATGAAGCGCGACGTGGAGCGCCACGTCGAACGATGCACTACATGTATCCAAGCTAAGTCTAAGTCTAACCCCTTTGGTCTTTATATGCCATTGCCTATTCCTCATGCACCTTGGTCGGACATTAGCATGGACTTTGTGTTAGGATTGCCTAGATCTAAACATGGACATGATTCTATATTTGTGGTAGTGGATCGCTTTTCAAAAATGGCACACTTCATTCCGTGCCATAAGACCGATGATGCTTCACATGTAGCAAATTTGTTTTTCAGGGAAATAATTCCGCTACATGGTGTACCAAGAACAATCGTCTCCGATCGCGACGTCAAATTCATGAGCTACTTCTGGAAGACACTCATGGCCAAGCTCGGCATCAAGCTCCTCTTCTCGTCCGCCTCGCATCCTCAAACCGATGGATAAACCAAGGTCGTCAATCGAAGCCTTGGCACACTTCTATGTGTGTTGATAAATAAGAACCCTAAGGATTGGGAGGAATGTATTCCACACGCCGAGTTCGCCTACAACCGCGCCAAGTACTCCACCACCATGAGAAGCCCATTCATGATCGTCTATGGGTTCGAGCCTCTCACCGCGCTAGACATCCTTCCACTCCCGCTACATGACCGTACCAACATGGACGTTGACAAGCGTGCCCAAACAATGAAGAAACTCCATGAGGATACAAGAGCTACGATCGAGCAACAAGTCCTTCGCCAAGCATCAAGGCTAAACAAGACCAAGAAAGAGATGATCTTCGAAGAAGGCGACCTTGTGTGGATACACTTGAGTAAAGACCGCTTTCCCAAGGACCGCGACTCAAAACTCAAGCCAAGAGGTGATGGGCCGTTCAAAGTGCTAAAGAGGATCAACAACAACGCCTACATCATTGATATCCCAACATCCAAGTATCTTGTGAGCTCGACGTTCAATGTCAAGGATCTCTCACCCTACCATGGAGAAGATACATTTGTGAAGGTTGAAGAGTCGAGGACGACTCTTCCCCAAGGGGCGGGAGCTGATGCAGCCCGTCCTACGGACGCACCTCCATCTACAACACCTAGCCCTCCCAGTGGACCAATGACTCGCGCCCGAGCTAAGCTCCTCCAAGCCAAGGTTAACTCGCTCCTTTCCTTGTGTGACTTCGACACACCCTTGGATGGCTTGCTACTTCATACGCATACCCTGTGCATCATCAGGTACGAAGAGAAGGAAGCAAGGGACGGAGGACAGGCCGGAAGCAACCAGTCGCTGCCAGACTCCAGCGGTACTACCGGATCAGTCGACCGGTACTACCGGTTCAAGCGGTACTACCGGCGCCAGCTACCGGACGCTCCAGAAGGAACCCAACCAAGGGCCAGACGACTACGGTACTACCGGCCTAGGAACCGGTACTACCGGTGGGCGGTACTACCGCCCCCTCCTCGCTTCGCTTCTGAGCGACTCGGCGGAAGCTCAGGACCGCCAGTACAGAGCGGTACTACCGGTTGCGACCGGTACTACCGTTTGCTCGACCGATACTACCGGTCTTGACTGAACCTGAACGCATCAGTTTGGCCCAGCGCCCTGTACCCCTTCCTATATTTTACCTTTTCGTTCCGAAACTACCCCTGTTTATGTGGCTGGCCTATATATAGCCCCCACCCTTTATTGTAAACGCTAGACTTGGATAATAATAGATTAAGGAGACCCCTTTGAGGATCTGACATCTATTGGTCTCATGCTCCTACCAAGGAGCACCCTATTATCCACCCCCTCTTGGACCTTGCCTAGTGCGTTCAAGTTGTACAAGGCCTTGGGTTCTCGGTTTCTCGCTCCCAAGTCGTCAAGATCTCACCAAGCACCTCGTCCCCCGTTGTTGGTCGTGGAGAGAGAGCTTCGCCCAACACCGATCCTAGAGATTATGTTGGACCAGTTGCCACCGGCGTGAGTTATAGGCGTGTATCGTGATTTGTGTGCGTGAGTTCATCGGGATCTTAGTGTGCGTGTGTTCGCGGATTTCTTCCCCTCTTCCCCACCACCGCTTTCACCTCGATCCCCCGCGGAGATTCGTGAAAGATCGGGCCACCCCAAGGGGTTACCCCATAACATTTCCAGCTGCTCCTCCACCGTCATCCAATGCTCCTGCTCGTAGTGCATCTTCTATGGCTTCCACGGGTAAGACAAAGGATATACAATGCCGCAAGTGCTGGGGTTTTGGTCATATTGAGAGACAGTGCACAACACAACGTGTGATGATGGTGCGGGATGATGGTCAATACGATTCAGCGAGTGACTTTGATGAAGATACATTAGCCCTTATTTCTGCTTGAGATGGAGACAATTCAGATGCTGATGACGAGACAGAGGTAATGGGAGCTGAAGCTGTTGATCAATACAAGAGCTTAATTACACAACGTGTGTTGAGTGTGCAATTGAGCAAATCTGAGCAAGATCAACGCCACAACCTGTTCAAAACACGTGGTGTTGTCAAGGAAAGAGCTATACGGATCATCATTGATGGAGGGAGTTGTAACAATCTGGCTAGTGTTGACATGGTAGAGAAGCTTGCACTTCCAACAAGACAACGCACACATTCATATTACATCCAATGGTTTGAGAGTTCTCGCAAGATCAAGGTAACAAGAACGGTACGCGTGCATTTTACTATTGGTACATAATTCTGATTTTGTTGATTGTGATGTTGTACCTATGCAAGCTTGTTCTTTGTTACTTGGTAGACCATGGCAATTTGATAGAGAATCTGTTCATAATGGCAAAACTAATCACTATTCTCTTATGCATGATGGAAAGAAAATTGGTCTAAAACCTATGACTCCCGAACAGATTTCAAAAGATGATCTTGCTAGAGCTAGTAGAGCTAAAACTGAGGAGAAAAATAAAAGTGAGAATCAGATTGTTGCTGTAGATTTTGTACCACCAAAGAACACTAAATCTGATTCTACCCATGCTACTGAAATTCGTTTGAAGAGTCCATGTATGCTTGCAAATAAAATTGATATTGCTGAACTAGATGTAAACAATACTCAATGTTATGCAATTGTCTGCAAAGAGGTTTTGTTTTCATTTGAGGATATGCCTCCTTCTTTGCCACCCGCTATTGCTAACCTTTTGCAGGAATATGAGGACGTCTTTCCCGCTGAGTTGCCACCAGGACTACCTCCTATTAGAGGAATTGAGCTCCAAATTGATCTAATTCCTGGTGCTACGTTGCCCAACCGCACGCCATATAGAACCAATCCAGAGGAGACAAAGGAGATACAACGCCAAATTCAGGAACTACTCGACAGAGATCATATTCGTGAGTCCCTTAGCCCCTGTGTTGTTCCTATTATTTTGGTACCTAAGAAAGATGGTTCTTCGCGCATGTGTACTGATTGTAGAGCTATCAATAATATTACTATTCGATATCGTCATCCTATTCCACGTTTAGATGACATGCTTGATGAATTGAGTGGCTCTACCATGTTTTCTAAAGTTGATTTGCGTAGTGGTTACCACCAGATTCGTATGAAATTAGGAGATGAATGGAAAACAGCATTTAAAACTAAGTTCGGTTTATATGAGTGGTTAGTAATGCCGTTTGGTTTAACTAATGCACCTAGCACTTTCATGAGATTAATGAACGAAGTTTTACGTGCTTTCATTGGACGTTTTGTGGTAGTCTACTTTGATGATATTCTGATTTATAGCAAATCTTTAGAGGATCATTTGGACCATTTACGTGCTGTTTTCAATGCTTTACGTGATGCACGTTTGTTTGGTAACCTTGAGAAGTGCACCTTTTGCACCAATCGAGTCGCTTTTCTTGGCTATGTTGTTACATCACAGGGTATTGAAGTGGATCCAGCCAAGATTGCAGCTATTGAGAATTGGCCGCAGCCCAAGACGGTCACACAAGTGAGGAGTTTCCTTGGCCTTGCTGGTTTTTATAGGCGCTTTGTCAAAGACTTTGGATCAATTGCCGCGCCGCTGAATGAGCTTACCAAGAAGGATGTGCCCTTTGTTTGGGGGGATGCGCAACAACAAGCCTTCGTCATATTGAAAGATAAGCTAACACATGCTCCCTTACTCCAACTTCCTGATTTTACTAAGACTTTTGAGCTTGAATGTGATGCTAGTGGAATTGGTTTGGGAGGGGTGTTATTACAAGAGGGAAAACATGTTGCATATTTTAGTGAGAAATTGAGTGGGGCTAGTCTGAACTATTCTACTTATGATAAATAATTATATGCGTTGGTTCGGACATTAGAAACTTGGCAACATTATCTATGGCCTAAAGAATTTGTTATTCATTCTGATCATGAATCTTTGAAGCATATTCGTAGTCAAGCTAAGTTGAATCGTCGTCATGCAAAGTGGGTTGAATTTATTGAGTCTTTTCCTTATGTTATCAAACACAAAAAGGGTAAAGATAATGTTATTGCTGATGCTTTGTCGCGCTGTTATGCTTTGTTATCTCAACTTGACTTCAAAATATTTGGATTGGAAGCTATTAAGGAACAATATGTGCATGATGCTGAATTTAAAGATGTGTTGCAGAATTGTAGAGATGGTAGAACTTGGAACAAGTTTGTCTTCAATGATGGATTTGTGTTCCGTGCTAACAATCTATGCATTCCAGATAGTTCTGTTCGTCTTTTGTTGTTACAGGAGGCGCATGGAGGAGGATTGATGGGACACTTTGGTGTCAAGAAGACGGAGGATGTTGTTGCTGCACACTTCTTTTGGCCACGTATGCGTCGAGATGTTGAGAGATTTGTGGCACGCTGCACTACTTGTCAAAAAGCTAAGTCTCGCCTTAATCCACATGGTTTATATATGCCTCTTCCTGTTCCTAGTGTTCCTTGGGAGGATATTTCTATGGACTTTGTTTTGGGATTGCCACGAACACAGAAGGGGAGGGATAGCATTTTTGTTATTGTGGATCGGTTTTCTAAGATGGCACACTTTATTCCTTGTCATAAAACGGATGATGCTGCGCATATTGCTGATTTGTTCTTTTGTGAAATTGTTAGTTTGCATGGTATGCCAAATACTATTGTCTCTGATCGTGATACTAAATTTCTTAGCCACTTTTGGAGATGTTTATGGGCTAAGTTGGGGACTAAATTGCTCTTTAGTACTACATGTCATCCCCAAACTGATGGTCAAACTGAAGTAGTAAATAGAACTTTGTCTACTATGTTGCGGGCTGTTTTAAAGAAGAACTTAAAATTGTGGGAAGAGTGTTTACCTCATATAGAATTTGCTTATAATCGTCATTGCATTCTACCACAAAGATGTGCCCATTTGAGATTGTGTATGGTTTTGTTCCTCGTGCACCTATTGATTTATTGCCTTTACCTTCTTGATTGCAACATAATTTGGATGCTACACAACGCGCTGAAATGATATTAAACTTGCATAAGACTACTAAAGATAACATTGAACACGTGAATGCTAAGTATAAACTTGCTGGGGATAAAGGGAGAAAGCATGTTGTGTTTGATGTTGGAGATCTTGTTTGGTTACATTTGCGTAAGGATCGCTTTCCTGATTTACACAAATCTAAGTTAATGTCGCGTGCTGCTGGTCCCTTTAAGGTGTTAGAGAAAATAAATGATAATGCATATAAACTTGAGTTGCCTGCAGACTTTGGTACGGTTAGTCCTACGTTTAACATTGCAGATTGGATGCCTTACTTTGGTGAGGAAGATGAGATTGCGTCGAGGACGACTTCAATTCAAGAAGGGGAGCATGATGATGACATCCCTTCTATTGATACAACCGTTGTACCTACAGCTACACACATACAAGGACCCATCATAAGATCTCGTGCCAAACAACTTAACTATCAGGTACTTTCGTTTTTGGGAACTATTCCTCACATACATGAGAATATGATGCTGCCTAAATCAGATGTATTTCTTACTCTTAGGAATGATGGACCAAGCATGGATGAGAGGGACAAGCATTGGAGCATGGCCATGCATGGAGATGGCAGCAAGCATGTGATGATCCAAGAGAAGGCCACGGATGGAGATTTCAGAACTTTGAGGCCACCATAATGAAGAAAGAAGGCTTGGACGAAACATTCAAGATTAATACTTCACGAATTCGTCCATAGCTTAATATGGTGCTGCGACACCTTTATTTTGGGCCAGGCCCATGTAATTTTCGCAGGATTTTAAATAGCCACTTTTAGAGTCCGTATTTGAGGGGAAAAGGACTTCTAGGGTTGGATTTGGTCACCACTTCCATGGATGGTCGAAACCCCACCTTTTCCTCCTTAAATACTCCCCATAGCCGTCACCCTAGACTCGGATTTTGTTTAGACATTAAGTTAGCCATCGTAGCAACTTCGCCAAGGCTCGAGCGTCACAGAGGCCTCTTGTACTTCGCACCTATTCAGGATCCCACCTTTTCAATAAAGCTTTCCTTTTAATCCGCAATATCTTGATTGCAATATTGGTTCTTACTTTTCTCGATTTCAAGTAGGAATTAAGACCCTCGCTGGTCAGGCTGATCGTGTTCCCGCAGGATCGGTAACCTCCAGGAGATTGGCCTAGCGATTGCATTGGCGCTCGTGCTCGCACGTGTAGTCGGATCGTCAAGCCCGAACTCCACCAAATCGATTATCATCATCTCATCGAAAGATCAGACACCTTTGCCCTATCATTCAACTTCTCCACGCTTGTGTGTAGTCGTAGGTTCTCGTCACCTTTTGAGTTGACCATTCCCTTTTGACTTGAGTTTTGTTGGATCTTCTCCACTTTTGACTATCCTTTGCGTTTGATTGGTTCTTTGGCGTTCCCACAATCCTACCCATCCACCAAAGCTTTTGAGAGTTGTAGCTTATTTGTGCGTGAGTTTCTTTGCAATTTCACTTTGCAAGTTGTTCGCTCCTTTTTGTGGCAATTGGTTTGATATAATCTCCAAGGTGAGGTAAAAGGCTAACTCTACGCACCCTTATTCTCCATATACAACCCTTGTCGGCTTTGCATCATGGACAGGAATGGCGAGCCGTCCCAACCACCACCACCTCCGGAGGACGACACACAATACATGACAAGATGGGACCATTGGAAGGTCCGAGGAGAATTCAACTACCGTTGTGAAGCCCTTGAGCGGCGCCAAGATGAACAATTTAGCGAAGCCCGAGTGGAGTTCAAGAACATCGACAACCGCTTCAAAGAAGTCCGAGGCCAAATGCATGCCATGCAACACAACCTCGGTCATCAAAATGAAGCTCTTGGTCGCGCCCTCGCCTCAACGGATGAGAAGCTTCAATGCCTCATTGATGGGCTAGCAAGACCACGATCGCGCTACTCAAGCTCACCACGACACTCCTCAAGTGAATCAAGCGCACCTCGCCGTCACGCTTCAAGGCATCGGGATGGACCCGTCCTTCAATCCATGAGCTCTTCTCAAGCGGTACCATCTCCGCGACACGCTGCGACGTCAAGCTATGATGGTGACCTCTCCGCAAGACCTCCAAGACATGAAGCGAACCGGCCACAACCAAGGGCACTTGTGATTCAACAAGAGCAACCTCACATGGACCACCAAGCCCATCGCCATCGACATGTTCTTTCAACAACAAGTGAAGCATCCAAAGTGGAAGAACAAGGTCGCCGTCGGCGTGAAGCACTCGAAGATCCACCAAGGCATCATCATCGACATGAACGTCAACGTCGACAACATGATCATCATGACGAGTCTCCTCCACATCAAAAAGAAAGAGAGCAGCCCATTGCGCATGCGGCTCGACGTCCTCCTCGCCACATGGAGCAAGACAATGCTCCTCGGCATCAACCACGACAAGAACAAGAGCAAGCTCCCCAAGCTCGTCGTGAGGATGAACAACCTCCTCCTCGTCCTCAACCGCCCAACAACACGAGCAAGCTCCCCAAGCTCATCGTCAAAACTAAGTTCCACCACCAAACGCGGCACCTCAACAACCGCAAGAGCAACACCACCATCACCAAGCAAGGCATGAGAGCTCGGATGATGACGATGGCCGCCAAAATCATGGCAACCGTCGCCACTGGAACCGCAATGAAGAAACATTCGGCAAGCTCAAGTTCACCATGCCCAAGTTCACCGGTTCCAATGAACCCGAAGAATACCTCTCGTGGGAACTCAAGGTTGACAAGATCTTCTGCATGTACAACTATAGCAATGAGAAGATGATGGCCATGGCATCCCTCGAGTTTGATGAGTATGCCAACATTTGGTGGGAACAAGTCCAACTCGCTCATGAATCAAAAGAAGAGCCCCCAATCTCAACTTGGCAAGATATGAAGGCTCATATGAGATCCCGCTTTGTTCCTTCGCACTATATGCGTGACCCTTTCAACAAGCTTCAAACGCTTAGTCAAGGGACAAAGACCGTGGAAGAGTACTTCAAGCAAATGGAGCTCAACATGATCCGTGCCAACATTGAAGAGCGTGATGAACAAACAATGGAACGTTTCCTCAATGGCTTGAACCATCCAACCAAGCGCATCACCGAGTTCCAAAAGTACAACAACATGGTTGAGCTTGTGCACATAGCATCAAAGGCCGAGCGTCAAGTGCAAGAGGACATCAAGTACAACAAGCCAAATACATACTTCACATACAAGCAAGCCCCAACCACTACTCCGACAACACCAAGTGGAAGCTCATCAAATACCACCAAGCTTCCCTTCAAGCCAACACTTTCTCAAGGAAAACCGCCCCCATGTGGCAAATACACAAGGGATGAACAACCATTCAATGGTGAGTGCTACAAGTGTGGAGGCAAAGGACACAAGTCGGACGCATGTGGGAACAAGAAAGTTTTGTTCATCCATGACAACGGCGATGAAGAATACTTGAGTGAAGATGAGTTTGACGCACGGGTCAAGGAAGCCATGGCAAGGCAACATTTGGAAGAGGACCAAGAAATACTTGTGTGTGAGCATGACGCAAGTCCATCGCTTGTGGTCACAAGGGTCTTAACTACTCAAGTCAATGAGAATGAAGACCAACGATCAAACATCTTCCAAACTCGTGCTGGTATCAATGGGAAGTCCATCAAAGTTGTCATCGATGGAGGGAGTTGCCACAATCTTGCAAGCACGGAATTGTGTGAGAAACTCAACCTCACCCTCCATCCGCATAAGCACCCCTACCATATACAATGGCTAAGTGACCAAGGGTCCGTCAAGATCAAGCACACCGTCTCAGAAGGCCATGCCAATATGGACGTTGTCAAGCGTGCCCAAACAATGAAGAAACTCCATGAGGACACAAGAGCTATGATCGAGCAACAAGTCCTTCGCCAAGCATCAAGGCTAAACAAGAACAAGAAAGAGATGATCTTCGAAGAACGCGACCTTGTGTGGATACATTTGAGTAAAGACCGCTTCCCCAAGGACCGCGACTCCAAACTCAAGCCAAGAGGTGATGGACCGTTCAAAGTACTAAAGAGGATCAACAACAACGCCTACATCATCGATATCCCAACATCCAAGTATCTTGTGAGCCCGACGTTCAATGTCAAGGACCTCTCACCCTACCATGGAGAAGATGAAGTTGAAAAGGTTGAAGAGTCGAGGATGACTCTTTCCCAAGGGGGGAGCTGATGCAGCCCGTCCTATGGACGCACCTCCATCTACAACACCTAGTCCCCCAAGCGGACCAATGACTCGCGCCCGAGCCAAGCTCCTACAAGCCAAGGTTAACTCGCTCCTCTCCTCATGTGATTTTGGTCTACCTTTGGATGGCTTGCTACTTCATGCAACTACGTTGTGTATCCTCAGATATGAAGCAACATCACCACACCAAGCCACCAAGGAAGAAGAACCAGGAGAAGACGCTACTGGAGCTCTGCACACCGGAGTCTCCGGTGTAGACCGGAGTCTCCGGTCCTGTACACCGGAGTCTCCGGACCATCCTCCGGTCCGGCCCTAGGAACCAAGCCCGGGACAACCAGAAGGCCCCTCCGGAGACGGGTCCGAAGATTGACCGGAGTCTCCGGCCCAGACCGGAGTCTCCAGACCCAACACCGGAGTCTCCGGACTGATCGACGCCAGGCATGTCAAGGCCTTTTGGGCCTGGTCCATGTAACCCCCAATTTTGCCCAAACTTCCAGTTTTATTCCTAAACTACCCCTGTTTGAGTGGCTGGCCTATATAAAGCCCCACCCCTCTATTGTAAACCCTAGACTTGGATAATAATAGTTGAGGACACCCCTTTGATGATCTTTCATCTATTTGTCTCATGCTCCTACCAATGGGCACCCTATTATCCATAACCTCTTGGATCTTGCCTAGTGCGTTCAAGTTGTACATGACCTTGGGATCTCGGTGTCTCGTGCCCAAGTAGTCAAGATCTCACCAAGCACCTCGCCCCCGTTGTTGGCCGTGGAGAGAGAGCTTCACCCAACGCCGATCCTAGGGATTATGTTGGACCGGTTGCCACCGGCGTGAGTTATCGGCGTGTATCGTGTGTTTTGTGCGCGTGAGTTCATCGGGTTCTTCGTGTGCGTGTGTTCGTGGATTTCATCCCCTTTCCCCCTTCCACCGCTTTCCCCTCGATTCCCGCGGAATTCGTGAAAGATCGGGCCACCCCAAGGGGTTTCCCCATAACAGGATCATCCAGAATTCAAAAGCTACCATCTCATGTAAGTTTAGAAGAATTCAAATCATATTCCTAGTCACATCAGCTAGGAATCATTCATTAAACTAATCACGTCTACAAGCCATCTCAAATTCAAAACAATATGGAACCATCCACTATCATATGCGTGGATGAATAATTCATCCAAACTGAAGCACAAGGAATTTAGTACTATCTCATGTATCCTAGGAGAATCTTAAGTATAGTAATAACAACATCACTGAGCAGGGTCAGCGGCTCGATGGCCGGTCACAATAACTCACCGAGGATGCCGAGCACCTGGAGCATAGGCGTGACGAAGGCGTGTAGCAGGACATCTGCGAGGTTGCGATGGCGGCAGCATCACCGTCCCATTGGCAGCAACACTAGCAAAGCACCAACACGAAATCACCACCACATAAGCCAAACCACCACAGGAATCAAACCAAGAGCAACAAGCCGTGACCACTGGGTTGCAATTTAGCTTTCCGTCCCTCCAGCATCGAATCGAGGTTGGTCAAGTCAGAGGAAGAAGGTGAGTTGCAGATCGGCAGAAAGCACTAGGAGATCATGGCCAACCATGGCTTAGGTAGCAGCTGCTACCATAGCAGCACCGCACCATAAGAGGCACCTGTAATGTGGTCGCCGAGGTCGAATCAATGGAGCAGGAGGTCGGGGTTGTTATAGAGGTTGTGGGACATGACGAGGAGGTTGTGGTCGTCTTCTACGAGCAGCCGGCGGCGTGAAGGCTCGGGTGTCGCGCCAGCGACCCAAGCCATTGGGGCTAGGGTGATGCAGCCCGTCCTACGAACGCTACTACATCTACTCCCACGAGCTCCCCAAGTAGACCCATGACTCGCGCCCGAGCCGAACTCCTACAAGCTAAGGTGAACTCGCTCCTTTCCTTGTGTGACTTCGATACACCCTTGGATGGCCTGCTACTTCATACGCATACCTTGTGCATCATCAGGTACGAAGAGAAGGACCCAGCGAACGGAGGAGCACCAGCGGAAGAAGCCAAATACCCTCTGTCTCCAGCGGTACTACTGGAACTGGCGGCCGGTACTACCGCCCAGAGGCACTACCGCCCCTACTACCGCTCCCAACAGACGACGCCAACAAAAGCCAAATACTCTCTGTCTCCGGCGGTACTACCGGATCTGGAACTGGTACTACCGGTCTGCGGCACTACCGCCCCTACTACCGCTCCCCACTGAAGACGCCAACTGTGGCGGACAAGCGGGACTAGGGCCAGGCGGTACTATCACCGAGACCGGTACTACCGGTAGCTAGGCCGGTACTACCGGATGTACGTGAACCTGATCGTGTTAAGTCGGCCCAGCGCCCTGTAACCCTCTCTATATTTCACTATTAGTTCCTAAAATACGTCTGTTTATGTGGTTGGCCTATAAATAGCCCCCACCCTCTATTGTAAACCCTAGACTTGGATAATAATAGATTAAGGACACCCCTTTGAGGATATTTCATCTATTGGTCTCATGCTCCTACCAAGGGGCACCCTATTATCCACCCCCTCTTGGATCTTGCCTAGTGCGTTCAATGATGGAGGGGTTAACCTCTTGGGTGCCCGATCTTCACGGATCTCGTGGTCAAATCGATGGGAAAGCGAGGGGAAAGGGAGAAGGTAGCGGAAGCGAACACACACCTCGCGAAGAACACGATGAACACACGCAAAACTCACACGATACAAGGCCGATTGCTCCCGAACGACGGCCACCGGTCCGATAGAATCCTCGCAAGGAAAGATCGGTCAACGTGCTCCCTCAAATCCACATCGGAGAGGGAAGAACACCTTGGGGAGGGTCTTGACAACCTGGAGACGAGACAATGGACTCCAAGGCCTTGTTCAACGATGGATGCGTGATGCAAAGTCCAATCGAGGCTGGTGACGATAGTCGGTCCCCTTGGTAAAGGGGATGAGGCAAAACTAGAGATTCCACAATGGGGGTTGTCTTTAGTCTATCATCTATGCCTAAGGGATACATGAAGGGGTGGGGGCTCTATTTATAGGCCAACCACATAAACAGGGGTAGTTTGGGGATAAAACTAGGGTTTGGACGAGATAGAGGGGTACATGGGTCAAGGCCCACTGCGGCCTACAGCCCATCGTGAAGTCCGGAGACTCCGATGTGGGGTCCGGAGACTCCGGTCTAGGCCGGAGACTCTGGTCTGTCTCCGGTGTCGTCTTCGGAGTGGCATTCTGATTGTCCTCGGGCAGTTGCTGGGGTCGGTCCGGAGGTAGGTCCGGAGACTCCGGTGTAGCAGGACCGGAGACTCCGGTGGTTCAGCCGTGGCTTCTTCCGTCTCCTCTTCCAAGCCTCCGTCTTGTCGGGCTTGATGTCCCGGGCTTCCTCCCTTGCCTCCGTACTGGTCGGTGTGAACCTATCATGCATATGTGACGGAGTATGAAGTAGCATACCATTCAATAGGGTAAGAAGTGGGCTCGCATAGAGGAACGGGTTCACCTTTGGAGTCCATGATGACTTGGCGTAAGTTGGAGACCATGATGTGGTAACGACCGTAGGTCGGGCTACATCAGCTCCCCCCCTTCAAAAAGAGTCGTCCTCGACTCTCCATGTTCATCATGAAGTAGAAGAGGCCGAAGGACATCCTTGATCCTGGGGTTCACCATATAGTCGTCCACGGGAAGATTGACTTGACAACACTTCAATGTTCCTTCACCTTCCTTGAAGCCTACAAAGCTCACAACAAAAGCAAAGCAACACTCAAAGCGTAGCCAATTCATGAAGATTATTGCATGAGTCCTCAAGTAGAAGGAAGTCACCTTATCTTGTAGAGATAGCTCGATGAAGGGTAGCCATAGGTAACTCTCTTCGGTTCTTCTTGTCAACATATAGTCCATAGAGGTTGACGTGTAGGCATTTGTACCTTCATACAACAAAGACCAAGCAACATATGTTTGTGTGTGATAGAGGAGCATGTCATTTGTGGCATGTCCATTCTTGTTCACAACACGATTAGCACAACTCAAGTATAGCAAACGGGATGCATATGCAAGGTCAATGTGCATGGGAATCGATTGAACATCATCCAAATGTGGAAACTCAAAAACTCCATATAACATAGTAGTGGGGCACTCAAAGCAACCAAATAGAAATTTGAGCAACATCTTTGATGCGAAGTTAGGAGAATTTGGCAAAAACACAAAAGGAAGAATATCCAAAACAACATCATTATGTGTGCCAACCAACCATTGGAAGGGGAAATTGTTCGACATGTTGGATGTCACACACAAATCATCGATAGCAAATATCATGGGAATATGAGTATCCCAAGCGGAAGCAAAAACGACATGTTTGCAAACAAAACAAAGGAAAGAGCAAGTGGTCCTTATGTTTGTTGCAACAACAAGACGAGATTCTTGGAAGCTCTCATGACAATACATGCTCTTAATGGAATTGTGGTTGCAAACAAAACATCGGAAAGAGATAATGTTCAACATTTTTTTTTGCAACACACAAAGCATCATTATCCAAAATCGAAGAAACATGAATGTCACAAGGTGAGATAATACCATCAACATGCTTGCAATCAAACCATAGGAAAGAGCAATTTGCCAACATGAAAGATGCAAAGCATGCAAAAGGTATCAGAGCTGGGTTCGATCTTGAACTCACTTGTGGGATGCTCTCAAGAGCTCTTTTTGTCAACTCGTGCTCAACCGAGGTTGACATGATAGTGCGGGTACCTACACACATCATACACAAAAGGAATAATGTGTGTGCATGGTAGAGATACACATCATCCATCATGATGTATCTCTTCTTGTGCACATCACCATTAATGTCAATCAAGTATGAAATAGGTGCATGGTGAGTATGCAAGTGGGGAACATGCTTATCATGGCAATCATCAACATCTCCAAAAATTGAGAAAGCTATGGGGGCCATCTCATTATAACGCATATGATCAATGTTGTTGCAAGCAAAACAAGTGAAATAGCAAGCATTCATCTTATTGCAAGCAACGGGAGAAATTGAATGACTAGCATGACAAAGCAAGTCCGAAGCAATTGGAGGATACACACAAGATGCATAGCATGGCATGTTTATGGAAATGGTAACGCAATCAAACAATTCCACATGAGCAATATTATGCAAAGGCAAAGCATCACATGGGAATATGAATGAAGCATATGTAATGTCACAATTTTCGAATTTATGGGGAAAAGACCAAATCGATGAGAAATCCGTGGCAACCAAAAGCTGCTGATACCAGATGATGGAGGGGTTAACCTCTTGGGTGCCCGATCTTCACGGATCTCGTGGTCAAATCGATGGGAAAGCGAGGGGAAGGGAGAAGGTAGCGGAAGCGAACACACACCTCGCGAAGAACACGATGAACACACGCAAAACTCACACGATACAAGGCCGATTGCTCCCGAACGGCGGCCACCGGTCCGATAGAATCCTCGCAAGGAAAGATCGGTCAACGTGCTCCCTCAAATCCACATCGGAGAGGGAAGAACACCTTGGGGAGGGTCTTGACAACTTGGAGACGAGACAATGAACTCCAAGGCCTTGTTCAATGATGGATGCGTGATGCAAAGTCCAATCGAGGCTGGTGACGATAGTCGGTCCCCTTGGTAAAGGGGATGAGGCAAAACTAGAGATTCCACAATGGGGGTTGTCTTTAGTCTATCATCTATGCCTAAGGGATACATGAAGGGGTGGGGGCTCTATTTATAGGCCAACCACATAAACAGAGGTAGTTTGGGGATAAAACTAGGGTTTGGACGAGATAGAGGGGTACATGGGCCGAAGGCCCAGCTGGCGGCGCGCAGGCCCATCGTGAAGGCCGGAGACTCCGGTGTGGGGTCCGGAGACTCCGGTCTAGGCCGAAGACTCAGTCTGCCTCCGTGTCGCCTCCGAGTGGCATTCTGATTGTCCTCGGCGCTTGGGGTCGGTCCGGAGGTAGGTCCGGAGACTCGGTGTAGCAGACCGAGACTCCGGTGTAGGACCGGAGACTCATAGGCAGATAGGCCTGTGGTTCAGCCGTGGCTTCTTCCGCTCCTCTTCCAAGCGTCCCTTGTCGGGCTTGATGTCCCAAGCTTCCTCCCTTGCCTCATTTGCTGGTGTGAACCTATCATGCATATGTGACGGAGTATGAAGTAGCATACCATTCAATAGGGTAGGAAGTGGGCTCGCATAGAGGAACGGGTTCACCTTTGGAGTCCATGACGACTTGGCGTAAGTTGGAGACCATGATGTGGTAACGACCGTAGGTCGGGCTACATCATTCAAGTTGTACAAGGCCTTGGGTTCTCGGTTTCTCGCCCCCAAGTCATCAAGATCTCGCCAAGAATCTCGCCCCCGTTGTTGGTCGTGGAGAGAGAGAGCTTCGCCCAACACCGATCCTAGGGATTATGTTGGACCTGTTGCCACCGGCGTGAGTTATCGGCGTGTATCGTGGTTTGTGTGCGTGAGTTCATCGGGATCTTAGTGTGCGTGTGTTCGTGGATTTCGTCCCCTCACCCCCTTCCCCCGCTTTCCCCTCGATTCCCGCGGAGATTCGTGAAAGATCGGGCCACCCCAAGGGGTTACCCCATAACATATGGGTATCAAGAGCAAGGTTGATCACGAATTTCCCCCCAATTTTTCTTCTACCCCCCTTAAAATCGAAAATCCCACCAAAAAGAGCCCCAATTTGCCTTCGGATCGATCTTTGGATTCGGTGAGTTTTTCGTGGTTTTGGTCCATAGATATGTTGCTTTTGGAGTCGATCTATAGCCTTTTTCTGTTCCTAGCCCAGCCTTTCGGTCAGATTACCACGAATTTGAGGTTTGTGTCAAGTGGATCTCATTCTTGTTCTGCGTCCAGCGGTACTACCAGTCGCGCAGGCGGTACTACCGCCCTCCGATACTACCGGTCGTACCTGGCGGTACTACCGTGCGACACATAAAGTTTTTCTTCTTCTCTTGACGCCTCAACTTCGTTTGCTGACTTTCCCTCTTTAACTTGTTCGTGTTTCGCGTGTTTGTCGCCATTTTAACACAAGCTTCCGCATCAAAGTCACCACGCACTCAACGACACCGCGACACTCGAACATCATCCCCACCAACGGTTGCAAGTCGTCAACAATACCAAAGGTATAACTTGCGCCACTTTGACAGCCCCATATCTTCCTTTGTGTGTATCTATCCTATGAGAGCAACTCATTTTGTGTTTGTCTAAGCATTGTGCACTTGCCTCTGGAAAGTGAGAGTGTGAGGCCAAATACAAAAGTTAACATAGTAGCATAGAAAGGGAGAAAAAGGAAAAGAATCAAAAAAAAGAAGAAAGAAAATAGAAAGATACATAGTCTCCCAATACAAAGAGAATACCAAGCTTGTAAGCCAAAAAGAGAGAGAAAAGAGCGCACCAAGGCAAGTGCACAAATCTATTGCTTATCCTCTTTTGGCAAACGAGTTGTGGTCTCTCCTTGAGTTGGCACGACAACTGAGCGTAGTCTTTGTTAGGACCTTTTGTGCTCATTTTCATAGTCGTGCTAACCCCGTTTTTCTCCACATGTGCGTTTTTCCGTGTTTTGGTAGATCGTATCCTTTTGCTTTTGATCTTTGGTTCTTTACCACTTAGAACAATAACCTTTTGCTTGGATCGTTTCGTTTGGTTTTCCACAATCCTAACCTTCCACCAAAAGCTTTTGAGAGTTGTAGCATAGTTGTGTGTGAGTTTCTTTACCATTTCACTTTGCACGCTGTTCGCTCCTTTGTGTGGCAATTGGTTTGATATAATCTCCAAGGTGAGGTAAAAGGCTAACTCTATGCACCCTTATTCTCCATATACAACCCTTGTCGGCTTTGCATCATGGACAAGAATGGCGAGCCGTCCCAACCACCACCACCTCCGGAGGACGACACACAATACATGACAAGATGGGACCATTGGAAGGTCCGAGGAGAATTCAACTACCGTTGTGAAGCTCTTGAGCGGCGCCAAGATGAACAATTTAGCGAAGCCCGTGTGGAGTTCAAGAACATCGACAACCGCTTCGAAGAAGTCCGAGGCCAAATGCATGCCATGCAACACAACCTTGGTCATCAAAACGAAGCTCTTGGTCGCGCCCTCGCCTCAACGGATGAGAAGCTTCAACGCCTCATTGATGGGCTAGCAAGGCCACGCTCATGACTCAAGCTCATCTCGGCACTCCTCAAGTGAATCAAGTGCACCTCGCCGTCACGCTTCAAGGCACCGGGATGGACCCGTCCTTCAATCCATGAGCTCTTCTCAAGCGGTACCATCTCTGTGACACGCCGCAACGTCAAGCTATGATGGTGACCTCACCGAAAGACCTCCAAGACGTGAAGCGAACCGGCCACAACCAAGGGCACTTGTGATTCAACAAGAGCAACCTCACATGGACCACCAAGCCCATCGCCGTCAGCATGTTATTTCAACAACAAGTGAAGCATCCGAAGAGGACGAACAAGATCACCGTCGACGTGAAGCACTCGAAGATCCACCAAGGCGTAATCATCGACATGATCGTCCACGTCGACAACATGATCATCATGACGAGCCTCCTCCACATCAAGAAGAAGGAGAACAGCCCATTGCGCATGCGGCTAGACGCCCTCCTCGCCACATGGAGCATGACAATGCTCCTCGGCATCAACCGCGACAAGAACAAGAGCAAGCTCCCCAAGCTCGTCGTGAGGACCATCAACCTCCTCCTCGTCCTCAACCGCGCCAACAACATGAGCAAGCTCCCCAAGCTCGTCGTCAAAACCAAGTTCCACCACCAAACGCGGCACCTCAACAACCGCAAGAGCAACGCAACCATCACCAAGCAAGACATGAGAGCTCGGATGATGATGATGACCGCCCCAATCATGGCAACCGCCGCAACCGGAACCGCAATGGAGAAGAAACTTTCGGCAAGCTCAAATTCACCATGCCCAAGTTCACCGTTCAATGAACTCAAGAATATCTCGTGGGAACTCAAGGTTGACAAGATCTTACGCATGCACAACTATAGCCATGAGAAGATGATGGCCATGGCATCCCTCGAGTTTGATGAGTATGCCAACCTTTGGTGGGAACAAGTCCAACTCGCTCGAGAAGCAAAAGAAGAGCCTCCAATCTCAACTTGGCAAGATATGAAGGCCCATATGAGATCCCGCTTTGTTCCTTCGCACTACACGCGTGACCTCTTCAACAAGCTTCAAACGCTTAGTCAAGGGACAAAGACCGTGGAAGAGTACTTCAAGCAAATGCAACATGATCCGTGCCAACATTGAAGAGCGTGATGAACAAACAATGGCACGTTTCCTCAATGGCTTGAACCATCAAATCAAGCGCATCACCGAGTTCCAAAAGTACAACAACATGGTTGAGCTTGTGCAAATCGCATCAAAGGCCGAGCGACAAGTGCAAGAGGACATCAAGTACAACAAGCCAAAGACGTACTTCACCTACAAGCAAGAACCAACCACTACTCCAACAACACCAAGTGGAAGCTCCTCAAGTACCACCAAGCTTCCCTTCAAGCCAACACTCCCTCAAGGAAAACAGGCCCCAAGTGGCAAATACACAAGGGATGATCAACCATTCAATGGTGAATGCTACAAGTGTGGAGGCAAAGGACACAAGTCGGCCGCATGTGGAAACAAGAAAGTTTTGTTCATCCATGACAACGGCGATGAAGAATACTTGAGTGAAGGAGAGTTTGATGCAAGGGTCAAGGAAGCCATGGCAAGGCAACATTTGGAAGAGGACCAAGAACTTCTTGTGTGTGTGAGCATGACGCAAGTCCATCGCTTGTGGTCACAAGGGTCTTAACTACCCAAGCCAATGAGAATGAAGACCAACGCTCGAACATCTTCCAAACTCGTGCCGGCATCAATGGGAAGTCCATCAAAGTTGTCATCGATGGAGGGAGTTGCCACAATCTTGCAAGCACGAAATTGTGTGAGAAACTCAACCTCACCCTCCATCCGCATAAACACCCTTACCATATCCAATGGCTAAGTGACCAAGGATCCGTCAAGATCAAGCACACCGTCTCGGTAACGTTCTCAATTGGGCCCTACAAAGACACGGTGGAATGTGACGTGGTGCCAATGACGGTTTGCCACATGTTGCTCGGAAGGCCGTGGCAATATGACAAGCGTGCTTTGCATAATGGTCACTCAAACACTTATACCTTCAAATGGATTGACAAAACTTGTGTGTTGCAACCAATGACTCCTAGCCAAATAATTGCGGACAATGCAAAGGCTTTAGCGAGGGCGCAATACACAAAAACACCTTGTGAGAAGAGTGGTGAGCGAGAGAACCACACCATAGTGAGTGAGTGCCACAAGCCAAACTCGAGTGGAAAAACTAAGAGTGTTCTTCTTGCCACCAAAAGTGAGATGAGAGAAGTGCGGAACAACCCATCCATCTTGCACTATGTCCTTGTTTGCAAGGGACTAGCGCAAGGAACTAATGACTTGACAAATGTTCCTCCTTCTTTGATGGCTATTTTGCAGGAATTCCACGATGTATTTCCCGAAGAGCTTCCTCATGGCCTACCTCCTCTTCGTGGAATCGAGCACCGCATCGACCTCATACCTGGCGCCCCACTCCCAAACCGCGCCGCGTATCGCACGAACCCGGAAGAGATAAAGGAGATAGAACGACAAATCAACCAACTCGTCTCCAAAGGTTTGATCCAAGTAAGCACTATCCCAAGCACGGTCCCCGGTATTCTAGTTCCAAAAACGGATGATACGTTGCGGTTATGCATGGACTGCCGTCCAATCAATGCTATCACCGTGCGTTATCGACATCCTATACCGCGTCTTGATGACATGCTTGATGAGTTATGTGGAGCCGCTATATTTTCGAAAATTGATCTTCGTAGTGGTTACCATCAAATTCGCATGGCCGAAGGTGATGAGTGGAAAACCGCATTCAAGACCAAGCTTGGTCTCTATGAATGGTTGGTTATGCCTTTTGGCTTATCAAATGCCCCATCTACCTTCATGCGCCTCATGAACCATATTTTGAGATCTCTCATTGGGAAGAGTGTCGTTGTTTACTTTGATGACATCCTTGTCTATAGCAAGTCACTAGAGGAGCATGTTACTCATGTTAAGGAGGTCCTTCAAATCCTTCGTCATGAAAAGCTTTATGCTAATCTCCCAAAGTGCACTTTTGCAAAAGACAAGCTGATTTTCCTTGGTTTTGTTGTGTCTTCTAATGGCATTGAAGTCGATGTCTCAAAAGTTAAGGAAATACGAGGTTGGCCCATACCGACCAATGTTAGTGAACTTCGTAGTTTTCATGGGTTGGCTGGCTTTTTTACCTTCGCTTTGTGAAAGACTTTTCTACCATTGCTTGCCCCCTCAACGAATTGACCAAGAAAAATGTCACGTTCGTTTGGGGAAAAGCACAACAAAAGGCTTTTGATGATCTCAAAAAGAGGCTCACCGAAGCACCACTTCTTGCATTACCGTATTTCACAAAAACCTTTGAGATTGAATGTGACGCTAGTGGAATTGGCATTGGAGGCGTCCTTATGCAAAATGGGCGTCCCATTGCATACCATAGCGAGAAACTTGATGGCATCGCCTAAACTACCCCATTTATGACAAAGAGCTTTTTGCCTTGGTTCGTGTCCTTCAAGTGTGGCAACACTATCTTTGGCCCAAAGAATTTATCATCCATTCCGACCATGAGTCGTTGAAATATCTTAAGAGCCAAGCCAATTTGAGTAAAAGGCACGCCAAATGGGTTGAGTTCATGGAGTCTTTTCCTTACATTGTCAAATACAAGAAGGGCAAAGAAAATGTGGTAGCGGATGCCTTGTCTCGCAAAAACACAAACCTTCTTACGCGACTCGAAGTAAATGTCTTAGGTCTTGATGACATCAAATCTTTGTACGCGTCCGACCCTTTCTTTGGACCAATTTTTGCAAGATGTTCAATAGAAAAAGGGATTGATGATTTCTATTTGCATAAGGGTTTTCTTTTCAAACAAAACAAGCTTTGCATTCCGAAGTCATCTCTCCAAATTTTTCTTCTTCAAGAGTCTCATGGTGGAGGCCTTATGGGTCACTTTGGCCGTGACAAGACGTATGACATGCTATCCATTCACTACTTTTGGCCAAAGATGAAACGCGACGTGGAGCGCCACGTCCAACGATGCACTACATGTATCCAAGCTAAGTCTAAGTCGAACCCCTTTGGTCTTTATATGCCATTGCCTATTCCTCATGCACCTTGGTCGGACATTAGCATGGACTTTGTGTTAGGCTTGCCTAGATCTAACAATGGACATGATTCTATATTTGTGGTAGTGGATCGCTTTTCCAAAATGGCACACTTCATTCCGTGCCATAAGACCCATGATGCTTCACATGTAGCAAATTTGTTTTTCAGGGAAATAATTCGGCTACACGGTGTACCAAGAACAATCGTCTCCGACCGCGATGTCAAATTCATGAGCTACTTCTGGAAGACTCTCATGGCCAAGCTCGGCATCAAGCTCCTCTTCTCGTCCTCCTCGCATCCTCAAACCGATGGACAAACCGAGGTCGTCAATCGAAGCCTTGGCACACTCCTCCGGTGTTGATAAAGAAGAACCTTAAAGACTAGGAGGAATGTATTCCACACGCTGAGTTCGCCTACAACCGCGCCAAGCACTCCACCACCATGAGGAGCCCATTCATGATCGTCTATGGCTTCGAGCCTCTCACCGCGCTCGATATCCTTCCACTCCCGCTTCATGAACGTGCCAATATGGACGTTGTCAAGCGTGCCCAAACAATGAAGAAACTCCATGAAGACACAAGAGCTACGATTGAGCAACAAGTCCTTCGCCAAGCATCAAGGCTAAACAAGAACAAGAAAGAGATGATCTTTGAAGAGACGATACACTTAAGTAAAGACCGCTTCCCCAAGGAACGCAACTCGAAACTCAAGCCAAGAGGTGATGGACCATTCAAAGTGCTAAAGAGGATCAACAACAACGCCTACATCATCGATATCCCAACATCAAAGTATCTTGTGAGCTCGACATTCAATGTCAAGGACCTCTCACCCTACCATGGAGAAGATGAAGTTGAGAAGGTTGAAGAGTCGAGGACGACTCTTTCCCAAGGGGGGGGGAGCTTATGCAGCCCGTCCTACGAACGCTACTACATCTACTCCCACGAGCTCCCCAAGTGGACCCATGACTCGCGCCCGAGCCAAACTCCTACAAGCTAAGGTGAACTCGCTCCTTTTCTTGTGTGACTTCGATACACCCTTGGATCATCAGGTACGAAGAGAAGGACCCAGCGAACGGAGGAGCACCAGCGGAAGAAGCCAAATACCCTCTGTCTCCATGGATTATCGAATCGGCGGTACTACCGCCCAATGACCTCTACCCCCTACCGCTCCCAATGCATTTCGCCAATGAGCCAAATACTCTCTGTCTCCAGCGGTACTACCGGATCTGGAACCGGTACTACTGGTGTGCGGCACTACCGCTCCCCACTGAAGACGCCAACGGAAGTCCCAGGGCGGCAAGCGGTACTACAAGCTGAGCGGTACTGGTGAGATTACGGCCGAGACCGTACTACTGTAGCTAGGCTGTACAGATTACGACGTGAACGACTGATCGTTAAGTCGGCCCAGCGCCCTATAACCCTCTCTATATTTCGCTATTAGTTCCTAAAATACCCCTGTTTATGTGGTTGGCCTATAAATAGCCCCCACCCTCTATTGTAAACCCTAGACTTGGATAATAATAGATTAAGGACACCCCTTTAAGGATCTTTCATCTATTGGTCTCATGCTCCTACCAAGGAGCACCCTATTATCCACCCCCTCTTGGATCTTGCCTAGTGCGTTCAAGTTGTACAAGGCCTTGGGTTCTCGGTTTCTCGCCCCCAAGTCGTCAAGATCTCACCAAGCATCTCGCCCCTGTTGTTGGTCGTGGAGAGAGAGCTTCGCCCAACACCGATCCTAGGGATTATGTTGGACCGGTTGCCACCGGCGTGAGTTATCGGCGTGTATCGTGGTTTGTGTGCGTGAGTTCATCGGGATCTTAGTGTGCGTGTGTTCGTGGATTTTGTCCCCTCACCCCCTTCCCCCGCTTTCCCCTCGATTCCCGCGGAGATTCGTGAAAGATCGGGCCACCCCAAGGGGTTACCCCATAACATAGGATTCCGTGGGGGGATACACGGGGGAAGCAGGGTGTCAAAGGAGCGACAAGGAACTGGCAGAGAAGACCATGGAGAGGCGGCGCCAGCAGACGGCGGTGGTGGAGACGACCGGTGGCGGCCGGGGGCAGCTGGCGGCGGCGACATCGCACACGGGCAGGAGATGAGCAGATGAGATCGTGCGGGGCGTATGTTGGGGTGAGGGTGAGAGAATGGGTCGGGGGTCAAGATGACCTCAAACCAGGTTAGTTGGGCCGAGCCGGCCCATATGCCCAACTAATGTCCCTCCAAAAATGATGTGGACATCCCTACTATTGATACAACCGTTGTACCTACAGCAACACACATACAAGGACCCATCACAAGATCTCGTGCCAAACAACTTAACTATCAGGTACTTTCGTTTCTTGGAACTATTCCTCACATACATGAGAATATGATGCTGCCTAAATCAGATTTATTTCTTACTCTTACGAATGATGGACCAAGCATGGATGAGAGGGACAAGCATTGGAGCATGGCCATGCATGGAGATGGCAGCAAGCATGTGATGATCCAAGATGATGCAGCCCGTCCTACGGACGCACCTCCATCTACAACACCTAGTCCCCCAAGTGGACCAATGACTCGCGCCCGTGCCAAGCTCCTACAAGCCAAGGTTAACTCGCTCCTTTCCTCATGTGATTTTGGCCTACCTTTGGATGGCTTGCTACTTCATGCATCTACGTTGTGTATCCTCAGATATGAAGCAGCACCACCACACCAAGCCACCAAGGAAGCAGGACCAGGAGAAGAAGCTGCTGGAGCTCTACACACCGGAGTCTCCGGTGTAGACCGGAGTCTCCGGTCCCCTACACCAGAGTCTCCGGACCTTCCTCCGGTCCGGCCCCAGGAACCAAGCCCGGGACAGTCTGATACCCCCTCCGGAGATGGGTCCGGAGATTGACCGGAGTCTCCGGACCCCAGACCGGAGTCTCCGGACCGACCGACGCCTGCATGTTAAAGCCTTTGGGCCTGGCCCATGTAACCCCAATTTCGCCCAAACTTCCAGTTTTATTCTGAACTACCCCTGTTTATGTGGTTGGCCTATATAGCCCCACCCCTCATATGTAAACCCTAGACTTGGATAATGATAGATTAAGACACCCCTTGTGGATCTTTTAATCTATTGGTCTCATGCTCCTTGATAAGGAGCACCTATTGTCCACCCTCCTCTTGGATCTTGCCTAGTGCGTTCAAGTTGTACAAGGCCTTGGGTTCTCGGTTTCTCGCCCCCAAGTCGTCAAGATCTCACCAAGCACCTCATCCCCGTTGGTGGCGTGGAGAGCGAGCTGCGCCCAACACCGATCCTAGGATTATGTTGGACGGTTGCCACCGGTGTGAGGATAGGCGGTATCATGTTTTGGTTTGCGTGTGTTCGTGGTTTTCATCTCCTCCTCGATTCCATCCCCGACCACTTTCCCCTCGCTCCTCGTGGAATTAAGTGAAAGATCGGGCCAACCCCGGGGCTACCCCATAACATCTTGGTATCAAGAGCAAGGTTGATCACGAATTTCCCCCCAATTTTTCTTCTATCCACCATAAATTCGAAAATTTCCCAAAAAACAGCCCCAATTTGCCTTTGGATCGATCTGTCGTTTTGGCGTGTTTATGGTGGTTTTGATCCGACCAAAACTTGTCTAAGGTGTTGGTTCACTTTTGCCTGCGTTTCCTAGCCCAATTTTGGCCAAATTTTCGCGGATTTGAGGACTCTAGGCGTGGATTTCCGCTCAAGAACACGAGCAGACATCTCACGCCGGAGTCTCCTACCGAGCACCGAGTCTCCGGTACACTGAGTCTTCGCCCGAGACCGAGTCTCCGCCCTGACGCCTTGATTTGCCCATTTTTCCTCTTGTCCTGCATTGGCTAATCTCTCCACTTGTTGTTTGTGTTCCGTGTGCGTATCACCATCAACTAAGATAGCTTCCGCAACATCGCCGCGCTCTTCGACACCACGGACCCCAAACTCTTCCCCGCCCCATCGACACAAGATCATCACCATCAACTAAGGTATAACTTGTGTCAACCCTTGTAGCCATATCTTCCTTTGTGTGTACCTATCCTATGAGAGCAACTCATTTTGTGTTTGTCTAAGCATTGTGCACTTGCCATTGGAAAGTGAGAGTGTGAGGGCAAATACAAAAGTTAACATAGTAGCATAGCAAGGGAGAAAAAGAAAAGAATAAAAAAAAGAAAAAGCAAAAGAAAATAGAAAGATACATAGTCTCCCAATACAAAGAGAGAATCAAGCTTGTAAGCAAAGAGAGAGGAAGAAGGCGCCAAGGCAAGTGCACAAACCGCTGCTTACCCTCTTTTGGCAAACGAGTTGTGGTCTCTCCTTGCGTTGGCACGACACCCGGCGTAGTCTTCGTTAGGCCATTTCGTGCTCACTTTCATAGTCGTGTTAACCCCATTTTTTCTCCACGCGTGTGTAGTCATAGGTTCTCACCTTTTGAGTTGACCATTTCCTTTTGACTTGCGTTTTGTTGGATTTTCTCCACTTTGACTCTCCTTTGCGCTCAGTTGGTTCTTTGGCTTTCCCACAATCCTACCCATCCACCAAAAGCTTTTGAGAGTTGTAGCTCCGTTGTGTGAGTTTCTTTACCATTTCACTTTGCACGCTGTTCGCTCCTTTGTGTGGCAATTGGTTTGATATAATCTCCAAGGTGAGGTAAAAGGCTAACTCTACGCACCTTTACTCTCCATATACAACCCTTGTCGGCTTTGCATCATGGACAGGAATGGCGAGCCGTCCCAACCACCACCACCTCCGGAGGACGACAATCCATACATGACAAGATGGGACCATTGGAAGGTTCGAGGAGAATTCAACTACTGCTAGAAGCCCTTGAGCGGCGCCAAGATGAACAATTTAGCGAAGCCCGAGTGGAGTTCAAGAACATCGACAACCGCTTCGAGGAAGTCCGAGGCCAAATGCATGCCATGCAACACAACCTCGGTCATCAAAATGAAGCTCTTGGTCGTGCCCTCGCCTCAGCGGATGAGAAGCTTCAACGCCTCATTGATGGGTTAGCAAGGCCATGCTCGCGCGACTCAAGCTCATCACGACACCTCAAGCTTAATCAAGTGCTCCTCACACGCTTCAAGGCACCGGATGGACCCGCCCTTCACTCCATGAGCTCTTCTCAAGCGGTACCATCGCCGCGACACGCATAACGTCAAGCTATGATGGTGACCTCTCCGCAAGACCTCCAAGACGTGAAGCGGACCGGCCACAACAAAGGGCACTTGTGCTTCAACAAGAACAACCTCACATGGATCACCAAGCCCATCGCCGTCGACATGTTCTTTCCACAACAAGTGAAGAATCCGAAGTGGAAGAACAAGTTCACACGGCGGAAGCACTCAAGATCCACCAAGGCGCCCCTCGACATGAACGCCATCGCCGTCAACATGATCTAAACGACGAGCCTCATCCACAACAAGAAGAAAGAGAGCGCCCATTAGCATGCGCGCTCGACGTCCTCCTCGCCACATGGCGCAAGATAATGCTCCTCGGCATCAACCACGACAAGAACAAGAGCAAGCTCCCCAAGCTCACCGTGAGGACCAACAACCTCCTCCTCGTCCTCAACCGCGACAACAACAAGAGCAAGCTCCCCAAGCTCGTCGTCCAAACCAAATTCCACCACCAAACGCGGCACCTCAACAACCGCAAGAGCAACGCCACCATCAACAAGCAAGACATGAGAGCTCGGATGATGATGATGGCCGCCAAAATCATGGCAACCGTCGCAACCGGAACAACAATGAGGAAGAAACTTTCGGCAAGCTCAAGTTCACCATGCCCAAGTTCACCGGTTCCAATGATCCCGAAGAATACCTCTCATGGGAACTCAAGGTTGACAAGATCTTCCGCATGCACAACTTTAGCAATGAGAAGATGATGGCCATGGCATCCCTCGAGTTTGATGAATATGCCAACCTTTGGTGGGAACAAGTCCAACTCGCTCGTGAATCAAAAGAAGAGCCTCCAATCTCAACTTGGCAAGATATGAAGGCTCATATGAGATCCCGCTTTGTTCCTTCACACTACACGCGTGACCTCTTCAACAAGCTTCAAACGCTTAGTCAAGGAACAAAGACCGTGGAAGAGTACTTCAAGCAAATGGAGCTCAACATGATCCGTGCCAACATTGAAGAGCGGGATGAACAAACAATGGCACATTTCCTCAATGGCTTGAACCATCCTATCAAGCGCATCACCGAGTTCCAACGGTACAACAACATGGTTGAGCTTGTGCACATTGCATCAAAGGCCGAACGTCAAGTGCAAGAGGACATCAAGTTCAACAAGCCAAAGACATACTTCACATACAAGCAAGCTCCAACCACTACTTCGACAACACCAAGTGGAAGCTCCTCAAATACCACCAAGCTTCCCTTCAAGCCAACCCTTCCTCAAGGAAAACCGCACCCAAGTGGCAAGTACACAAGAGATGAACAACCATTCAATGGTGAGTGCTACAAGTGTGAAGGCAAAGGACACAAGTCAGTCGCATGTGGGAACAAGAAAGTTTTGTTCATCCATGACAACGGCGATGAAGAATACTTGAGTGAAGATGAGTTTGATGCAAGGGTCAAGGAAGCCATGGCAAGGCAACATTTGGAAGAGGACCAAGAGCTACTCATGTGTGAGCATGACGCAAGTCCATCGCTTGTAGTCACAAGGGTCTTAACTACTCAAGCCAATGAGAATGAAGACCAACGATCAAACATCTTCCAAACTCGTGCCGGTATCAATGGGAGGTCCATCAAAGTTGTCATCGATGGAGGGAGTTGCCACAATCTTGCAAGCACGGAATTGTGTGAGAAACTCAACCTCACCCTCCATCCGCATAAACACCCTTACCATATCCAATGGCTAAGTGACCAAGGATCCGTCAAGATCAAGCACACCGTCTCGGTAACGTTCTCAATTGGGCCCTACAAAGACACGGTGGAATGTGACGTGGTGCCAATGACGGTTTGCCACATGTTGCTCGGAAGGCCGTGGCAATATGACAAGCGTGCTTTGCATAATGGTCACTCAAACACTTATACCTTCAAATGGATTGACAAAACTTGTGTGTTGCAACCAATGACTCCTAGCCAAATAATTGCGGACAATGCAAAGGCTTTAGCGAGGGCGCAATACACAAAACCATCTTGTGAGAAGAGTGGTGAGCGAGAGAACCACACTATAGTGAGTGAGTGCCACAAGCCAAACTCGAGTGGAAAAACTAAGAGTGTTCTTCTTGCCACCAAAAGTGAGATGAGAGAAGTGCGGAACAACCCATCCATTTTGCACTATGTCCTTGTATGCAAGGGACTAGCGTAAGGAACTAATGACTTGACAAATGTTCCCCCTTCTTTGATGGTTGTTTTGCAGGAATTCCAAGATGTATTTCTCGAAGAGCTTCCTCATGGACTACCCCCTCTTCGTGGCATCGAGCACCGCATTGACCTCATACCCGACGCCCCACTCCCAAACCCCGCCGCGTATCGCACGAACCCGGAAGAGACAAAGGAGATAGAACGACATATCAACCAACTCGTCTCCAAAGGTTTGATCCAAGTAAGCACTAGTCCAAGCGCGGTTCCCGTGATTCTAGTCCCAAAAACGGATGATACGTTGCGGTTATGCATGGACTGCCGTCCAATCAATGCTATCACCGTGCGTTATCGACATCCTAGACCGCGTCTTGATGACATGCTTGATGAGTTATGTGGAGCCACTATATTTTCGAAAATTGATCTTCGTAGTGGTTACCATAAAATTCGCATGGCCGAAGGTGATGAGTGGAAAACCGCCTTCAAGACCAAGCTTGGTCTCTGTGAATGGTTGGTTATGCCTTTTGGCTTATCAAATGCTCCATCTACCTTCATGCGCCTCATGAACCATATTTTGCGATCTCTCATTGGGAAGAGTGTAGTTGTTTACTTTGATGACATCCTTGTCTATAGCAAGTCACTAGAGGAGCATGTTACTCATGTTAAGGAGGTCCTTCAAATCCTTCGCCATGAAAAGCTTTACGCTAATCTCGCACTTTTGCAAAAGACAAGCTGATTTTCCTTGGTTTTGTTGTGTCTTCCAATGGCATTGAAGTTGATGTCTCAAAAGTCAAAGACATAGATTGGCCCATCCCTACAAATGTTAGTGAACTTCAAGTTTTCATGGGTTGGTGGCTTTTACCGTCGCTTTGTGAAAGACTTTTCTACCATTGCTTGCCCTCAACGAATTGACCAAGAAAATGTCACGTTAGTTTGGGGAAAAGCACAACAAAAGGCTTTGATGAGCTCAAAATAGGCTCACCAAGCACCACTTCTTGCATTACGGATTTCACGAAACCTTTGAGATTGAATGTGACGCTAGTGGTATTGGCATTGGTGGCGTCCTTATGCAAAATGGGCGTCCTATTGCTTACCATAGTGAGAAACTTGATGGCGCACGCCTCAACTATCCCATTTATGACAAAGAACTTTTTGCCTTGGTTCGAGTCCTTCAAGTATGGCAACACTATCTTTGGCCCAAAGAATTTATCATCCATTCCGACCATGAGTCGTTGAAGTATCTTAAGGGCCAAGCCAACTTGAGTTCATGGAGTCGTTTCCTTACATTGTCAAATACAAGAAGGGCAAAGAAAATGTGGTAGCGGACGCCTTGTCTCGCAAAAACACAAGCCTTCTTACACGACTCGAAGTAAATGTCTTGGGTCTTGATGACATCAAATCTTTGTACGCGTCTCAATTCTTTCTTTGGACCAATTTTTGCAACATGTTCAATAGACAAAGGGATTGATGATTTCTATTTGCATAAGGGTTTTCTTTTCAAACAAAACAAACTTTGCATTCCGAAATCGTCTCTCCAACTTTTGCTTCTTCAAGAGTCCCATGGTGGAGGCCTTATGGGTCACTTTGGCCGTGACAAGACTTATGACATGCTCTCCACTCACTACTTTTGGCCAAAGATGAAGCGTGACGTGGAGCGCCACGTCCAACGATGCACTACATGTATCCAAGCTAAGTCTAAGTCCAACCCCTTTGGTCTTTATATGCCATTGCCTATTCCTCATGCACCTTGGTCAGACATTAGCATGGACTTTGTGTTTGGCTTGCCTAGATCTAAACATGGTCATGATTCTATATTTGTAGTAGTGGATCGCTTTTCAAAAATGGCACATTTCATTCCGTGCCATAAGACCGATGATGCTTCACATGTAGCAAATTTGTTTTTCAGGGAAATAATTCGGCTACACGGTGTACCAAGAACAATCGTCTCCGACCGCGACGTAAAATTCATGAGCTACTTCTGGAAGACTCTCATGGCCAAGCTCGGCATCAAGCTCCTCTTCTCGTCCGCCTCGCATCCTCAAACCGATGGACAAACCGAGGTCGTCAATCGAAGTCTTGGCACCTCCGTGTTGATAAAGAAGAACCTTAAAGACTGGAGGAATGTATTCCACATGCCGAAGTTCGCCTACAACCGCGCCAAGCACTCCACCACCATGAGGAGCCCGTTCATGATCGTCTATGGCTTCGAGCCCCTCACCGCGCTCGATATCCTTCCTCTACCTCTTCATGAACGTGCCAATATGGACGTGGTCAAGCGTGCCTAAACAATGAAGAAACTCCATGAAGACACAAGAGCTACGATCGAGAAACAAGTCCTTCGCCAAGCATCAAGGCTAAACAAGAACAAGAAAGAGATGATCTTCGAAGAAGGCGACCTTGTATGGATACACTTGAGTAAAGACCGCTTCCCCAAGGACCGCGACTCCAAACTAAAGCCAAGAGGTGATGGACCGTTCAAAGTAATCAAGAGGATCAACAACAACGCCTACATCATAGATATCCCAACATCCAAGTATCTTGTGAGCCCGACGTTCAATGTCAAGGACCTATCACCCTACCATGGCGAAGATGAAGTTGAGAAGATTGAAGAGTCGAGGACGACTCTTTCCCAAGGGGGGGAGCTGATGCAGCCCGTCCTACGGACGCACCTCCATCTACAACACCTAGTCCCCCAAGTGGACCTTTGACTAGTGAGAGTGCCAAGCTCCTACAAGCCAAGTTTTACTTGCTCCTTTCCTCTTGTTATTTTGGCCTTCCTTTGGATGGCTTGCTACTTGTGCATCTACGCTGTGTATCCTCGGATATGAAGCAGCACCACCACCAAGCCACCAAGGAAGCAGGACCAGGAGAAGAAGCTGCTGGAGCTCTACACACGGAGTCTCGGTAGACCGAGTCTCCGGCCCCTACACCGAGTCTCCGGACCTTCCTCAGTCGGCCCAGGAACCAAGCCTGACAGCCTGATACCCTCCTGAGACGGGTCCGGAGATCGACCGAGTCTCCGCCTGCACGAGTCTCCGGACCGACCGACGCCAGCATGTTAAAGCCTTTTGGGCCTGGCCCATGTAACCCCAATTTCGCCCAAACTTCCAGCTTTATTCCAGAACTACCTCATTTATGTGGTTGTCCTATATATAGCCCCACCCCTCATATGTAAACCCTAGACTTGGATAATGATAGATTAAGACACCCCTTGTGGATCTTTTAATCTATTGGTCTCATGCTCCTTGATAAGGATCACCTATTGTCCACCCTCCTCTTGGATCTTGCCTAGTGCTGCTGTTGTACAAGGCCTTGGGTTCTCGGTTTCTCGCCTCAAGTCGTCAAGATCTCACCAAGCACCTCATCCCCCGTTGTTGGCGTGGAGCGAGCCGCCCAACACCGATCCTAGGATTATGTTGACCGGTTGCCAGGTGTGAGGGATAGGCGGTATCGTGTTTTGGTTTTGCAGTGTTCGTGGTTTTCATCTCCTCCTCGATTCCATCCCCGACCATCGCTTCCCTCGCTCCTCGTGGAATTCGTGAAAGATCGGCCAACCCTGGCTACCCATAACACAAGAGAAGGCCACGGATGAAGATTTCAGAACTTTGAGGCCTCCATAATGAAGAAAGAAGGCTTGGACGAAATATTCAAGATCAATACTTTTACTTAATTGGTCCATAGCTTAATATGGTGCTGACATCTTTATTTTGGGCCAGGCCCATGTAATTTTCGCAGGATTTTAATTAGCCACTTTTTAGAGTCCGTATTTGAGGGGAAAAGGACCTTTAGGGTTGGATTCGGCCACCACTTCCATGGCTGGCCGAAACCCCACCTTTTCGCCCTTAAATACTCCCCATAGCCACCCCTAGACTGGATTTTGTTTAGACATTGTTAGCCATAGTCGCAATTTCGCCAAGGCTCGGCGTCAGAGGCCTCTTGTATTGCACCTATTCAGGATCCCACCTCTTCAATAAAGCTTTCCTCTTAATCCGCAATATCTTGATTGCAATATTGGTTCTTACTTGTTCTCGATTTCAGGTAGGAATTAAGACCTCGTTGGTCAGCCGATCGTGGTTCCGCAGGATCGGTAACCTGTGAGATTGGCCTAGCGATTGCATTGGCGCTGTGTCGACGCGTAGTCGGATCGCTGCCTCCGAACTCCACCAAATCGACTATCGCCTTCTCATCGAAAGATCTACACCTTTGCCCTATCAAGTGGTATCAGATTTCAGGTTGCTCTATGAGATTTTACGGCCAGAGATTAGATCTGTTTTACCTATAACCACTTAAAAAGCCAAAACACAGCTTAGAGTTTAGATCCATCCCATAACCAATCACGCCTCGATTATCTTTTCAGTTTTGAATTGTTGAATTTGTGTCTACATCGTCGCCACGAGTTGTCGGTCTTAGTGTCTCGCCCCTTAGAGTTTCGGTTCGATCATAATAGTCACCGCCACACTCACGATCACCGCCACCATATTCCGCCACCATTTTCCTCACGCTTATATACCATGCCACCATAAACCCTAATACTCCGCCACCGCCTTCCTACATGAAGGGATCCGATCACCTATCCTGTGGTACGAGTCCGTAGAGTTATGTTTTAGTTATTTCTTTTACTCTCCTTCTTTGTTGGTTCCGTGTTAAGCTAAAGTCCGTGTCGAGCCCGAGTCCGGCCAGAAGTCCAAGGAGAGCAAAAAAAAGTCCGAACCGCTCCAAATTTTTTTTCGGTATACTAGTTTTCACCGGGATCACTTTTCTCCATCGGCCAAGAGAAGGATATTTTTTTGGCGCCGACGCTTCGAGCAAAATAAAAATTCAAATTTTTTTGGGGCTAACCTATTTTAGACACCGAGATCAGTTCTAGACACTCGCCATCATAGTGATTTTCAGATCCTTGATTCGCTTGTGGTGCCATATCATCATACAAAGGTTGCTTGTTGTGTCGCGTCGTGACATCGTTGGTGATCTAGGCTCGCCCTCTAGTGCAGCCTAGCCTAGGACCAGCACAGCATCGTCGTTGAGCATTCTTTCAACTTTTGCATTGCTGTTTTGATAATTGCTAACCCCTTGCTAATCCTTCCCGAGCTCCATGATATTCTCCACGTGCGGTGTCTCGACTCGTAATCGCTTGGTTCAATCTCTCGACCCACCGATCCTCGCGTTGCACACATCGCCTTTTCTCATTGTTTGGTAAGAACTTGTAAGAGCTTCGTATATTGCTTGACGGATTACGCGTGACTTCCACCATATTTCCGTACTATATACCTGTGCTTTTTACGGACTAACCATGATAGATACTTCGCAGAACCCTTCCACAATGACGAACGAAGAACTACATGCCCACTTCTCCGCGCTCTTGGTCAGTCGCGCTGAAGACGTGGATACGCGCCTCGGGGAGTTTGACACCAAGCTCACCAACGCCGTGGACAAGATCAATGGACTCGAGAAATCCTTAACGCCAAGCTTGACGCTCGCTTCAAGGAGCTTTTGAACCGATTGCCTCGACCGACCGCACCCACACATGGCGACGCGTCGATTCCGATCACAGTCGGACTGCTGGTTCGTTTAAGACCGCTTCGGCATACCATGGCCCGCGGCCGACGCTCCTCGACTTCCGCGGGCTGCTGCGACATTGGGGACACGATTGCAGTACTACTACAACCCCGACGACGATCTGTTTGACGCAGGAGGTTGAACAACCTCCATAGGTACCGCTGGCCGTCCCGACATTACTACCGCAACGCCGACCACCAATCGACGTGATGATGATCATGTTGCAAAATTAAATATTCCATCTTTTGAGGGTAAATATAATCCCGATGCATATCTTACATGCGAGATGGAAGTAGAACAACGTTTTGCATGCTTAAAATATCTTGAGAATATGCGTAGCTGCTACATGTGAATTTACTAAATTAGCTTCCTTTGGTGGTCCGAGTATTGTCGCTAAATCCTACTACTATTCCTAGTACTTGGATGCTTTAAACTGCTATGCATGTTCGCTTTGTACCTCCCACTTATCAACGTGATTTAATAAAAAATCACACGTTTAGAGCAAGGGAAAAATTATGTAGAAGAGCATTATCAAGAATTGCAAACGAGGGATGGTTGTGGTCTTGTTGAATCTAATGAACAAATGCTTGCGTTTCTTTGGTGGATTAAACAAGGACATTCAAAGACATCTTGGATTATAAGGAATATAATTCTATCACTGCTTGTTTCATCTTGTTGCAAAGCTGAACGTGAAGTGCGAGGATCGCCAAACACCATGGAGGAGGGACTAATAATTATGCAGTCGCACATCCACTGACATCCCGACAAGCGCCTCCTCGTGATTGCCGCCACTACTACCACATCCAAGGCCACCACAAGATTTAAATGCTCCTCCACCATCATCCAATGCTCTGTTTTCGTAGTGCATCTTCTATGGCTTCCACGGGTAACACAAAGGATATACAATGCCGCAAGTGTCAGTTTTGGTCATATTGA